>CAJQUN010000059.1:3012320-3277335 GCA_907163345.1 Haberlea rhodopensis
GTATTTAACTACACAGGAATAAATCCAGTGACAGAAAACATGAACACGGAGTTTGGGACTAAGGTGTTTCAAGTTCCCTTCGGCACGAAGCTCGAAATCGTGCTACAAGATACGAATTTCTTGAATCCGGAGAACCATCCGATACATGTTCATGGCCATAATTTCTTCATTGTAGGAAGAGGGTTCGGGAATTTTGATGAAACAAAAGATCCTAGGGGGTATAATCTGGTGGATCCGCCGGAGAGAAACACGGTGGGTGTTCCGGTAGGGGGATGGGCGGCGATTCGGCTTATTACGGATAATCCAGGAGTTTGGTTCATACATTGCCATCTTGAGGAGCATACATCATGGGGTTTAGCAATGGGGTTTATTGTTAAAAGTGGGAAGGAGCCGTTTCAATGCCTGGTGCCGCCTCCAACTGATTTACCCAGATGTTAACAATGAAGCTTTGAGATATATAAAAGTATAGGAAAATTCTAACCACAGCGGGATTGTTACTCACAATGTAGTTTGAGTCATCTAGGTTGACACCACGTGAGGTCCACATAATCCGGACCTCATAATCCAATGATAATATCCACATTGCGGGTAACCGTCCCGTATGATAGAATTTTCCGAAAAGATATATTCATAGTCCACAAAATTGGCATTGATTTTCATTGATTTTTTTTCTTCTTTTTCTTAGTTATATTTTGCTTGTGGCTAGTCATTCTTGGCATATTGGAATATAATTCTGTCAAAATACTAGAGGTTCTCGCTTGGTTTTATTTCCGTGTGGATGTGAAAATATTTTTCAAAATTGTATTTTCTGAAATGTGAATTTTTAATGTATGTGTGGCATTATTTTTTTGTATGTGAAAATAAGTTAGTAATTAGTAAATCTTATGAAAAATGGAAAAACCAATGTGAATTTATTTCACATTGATAATGAGAGGCTTTTCGACATTTCGCTCTTTATATTTGATGATGGAGGTCGTGGAAATCGCTCATGGTTCTGCTCTACTATATTCATTATGACTCAGGGCTAAAGACAACATGCGATTTAATTTTAAAAGAAATATTGCAAAAATCGTCTTATAAATTGACCGAAATGTTTTGGCTTTTGGTCATGAGTATTTCCGAATAACTTAAAATTTCAATATTCAAGATACAAGTCTTAAAATAAGATAAATCTTTGCATTTAGAGCAATAATAATATGGTTCAAACTATATTGAATCTTAAAATCATACACTTGATTTTTTGTTAATCGAGTTTAGGGATTAAAATGAAATAATTCAAAGAGTTTGAGGGTCACAGAAAGAAAATGCAATTAGAAGTGTAGGCAGATAATTCTTGTGAGTTCCTCAGTTTGCCACTAAAAATGGCTGCTTCTTCTCTATCTGTGGCTCCCGCTACACTTCGAATTCAATCTTCTCTTACAGTTTCTTCAATCCACACTCTTCAAATTCAACAAATTCGCATACCCTTTTCCGATTTCAATTCATCTCCTCCTTTCCTCGGAATCAAAACTCCCAAATTCTCCACACTGAAGATCACTACCAGAGCTGCTCCTGATTCCGCCATCACCATCAGTTGTTCAAGAAGACCAAGAACAACCCATCAAGGTATCAGTATTTAAGTATATAAATTCTCATTAGATCATTTACTGTTTGGAAAATTTTGTATGTTTTTTTAATTTTTCAATTTACCTGAATATTTGTGACTGAAAACAGTGGCCATATTTTTTACATTGCCGCAGGAATTATTGGCCGAAGAGTCTGTGAAAGTGCTTAAAAATGCGGCGAAAACAAGAAAGGTTTCACCGAAAGAAGTTATGTCTGCTTTTTCAGAGATCGAAAAGGAAAAAATTGATCCCTCTGCTTTTCTTGAAACACTTGGAGGAAACGAATCACCTGGAAGAACTTGGATGCTTGTGTTTACTGCAGAAGCAAGTTTGCTTTGAATCTTCTTCCTAAAATATCGTTCCATTGCTTTTTTTATGCTTAAATTTTGTTCATATAATAATAAAGGCTGATGTTAGTTTGCAGAAAGGATTAGAAAGTGGTAATATTTCCCGATCACAGCCATTCAGAGATTTGATGCAGCTGTAAGCTACTTCCTCTTTCTATAGCAATGATCTAAATTTCCATTGACAAAAAAATTGAAAAATTTATAAGGTGCTAAGATAATTCTGCAAATTATGTATTAAAGTTGCTGCAATGTACAATGTAATCTTGGAGGTCATGCAAGTCAGAGAAACAGTCTTTTGAAATGGCCCTGATCCTTTCCCAAACCACCCAGGCGTATAGCTAGAGCTTCATGCACCGGCATTTGCCCTTTTATTCGTTTATATTTTGATGCTCCAACCATGTACCGTGGATTATAGATCAAAGCAAGTCATGATAAACAGATATAGGACAAAGTACAAGAAACATGAAATCACATGAAGATGTTAGAAATTCCTATATTTGCAAACCATTATCTGTATCACGATGGATATATCTTTACTTCAGTTGCACGATATGGCTAAGGTTATCTTACATCGATGCATGTATTGTAGGGAAAGAGAATTGAAAATGGAGTGTATCTTGGACCTCTGGGGTGCTTGACCTTTGAAGGTAGAATTTCATGGAAGAAAAGAATACTGGCATTCATATTCGAGCGGATTCGAATCAAGATTGGCCCTTTCAACCAGTTTGAGATCAGTTTCAAGGGGAAAGATGAGAGGGAGCCAAACACAAAGGACCCATTTTTCAATTGGTTCTATGTGGACGAGGAAATAGCTGTTGCTCGAGGAAGAGGTGGGGGTACTGCATTTTGGGTCCGTTGTAAACGAGTCCTCACCTATTAATTCATACTAGCGGACGACTCACACGCGTTGCGTGTGTAACATAATAAATAAGTATTTTGTATTGGATATGTGTAATATTTTGCGCATCATATCACAATTTTTTAAAACAGATGAATGAATTTCTTTTTTTTTTTTAAATCGAAGCAGTTTTGGAACATTAAGGAGAGATGTGATGTTTTTTTGTTTTACCTTTTTGCCCCTTAATAATAAAAAGCCAAGTAATTTGTTTGGACATATAGGTAATTTCATATTGATTTATTTAGGACGGACCAAAGTAGTTATTATAAGGGGTTACTGTATTCTAAGGCTTCAAATCTTCTGTTACATTTCATGTAACAATTCCTGTAACAACCTATCATATATTGTCGCGTAACCACTAACTCTAATTTAAACAAAATTTAAAAATCATAACACCAACTAACTACTGTAAGATAATCAATTACCTATTTGATATTATTGAAAATAGGGATTTAACAATTTAAATATAAATAAGTTTATAATAAGGAGTGATAAAATAAATATAAATAAGTTTATAATTAGGAGTGATAAAATAACGATTAAATAAAATGTGACATAAATTTTTTTAATTAATTTAATTGAAATTGTTTAAAGCTCCATAATTATTGAAATAAATATATGATTAGACTCGGTCTTTATTTATTATATATTGATGTTATCTTTAATTCTCTGCGTCCGGATAGAGTATATGTGACAGAAAATTAATAAGAGAGACCAAAATTTTTACGTGGAAAACCTTCAAGAACGAATGAAAAAAACCACGGGACCTTGTCCAGTATAAACTCTTCACTATCAAAATGGATATGTTACAAGACTTTGACCCAAAAGACGAATATCAAACTCCTAAACAAGAATATCAGAAAAAATAAGAGGAATGACCAAACAGACTAAATGTGCTCTCTTCGGAATCTTTTCTTGCGTCAAAAGTCCAACATTTTTCCATTGAGACCATAAGTGTGTATTTATAGGGCTGATCCCGGTGGTTAGCTCGTGGGAAATCCGGAACAAGACCTCCTCTGGTCGTGGCGTTATTGGGGCAAGCGTGTCTTTTATTCGCGCTCCATTATTGCAAGTTTATCTCCGCCGGTTAATTTGTTAGTTACGTCTGGGTCTTCCGCTATTCTTTGACCAGTATACCGAGCATGGTTTAATAGTGTTCGGATATCTTGTGCTCGGATATCTCTGTTCGGATACATTGTGCTCGGATACTGCTGTTCGGTACTCCCAGGGAATTTTACCGGAGAAAACTAATATGTCATATGACATCATTTTGTATATGACTAATATCAATGATACTGTTAATTTTAGAAATAATAAAGTTGTGATTAAAGTGTTGAGGAGATCGATATAGAGGGGTCAGAGTCTTGGCTGCTCTGAACGTTTAAATCAACTAAGTTATTAATCACTTCACCAAATTGATCTGCGATAGCTCTCGCACTTAAAGTTGTTGTATCAATAGATTAACAGAGTTTGGTTAAAGAACCAAGCGGAAGGTACTCTAGCTTAACCTGCTTTGAGACTTGATAAAAAATATAAAATTGATATTGATAAGACGTCATCTTCAAATGATCAATCATCTTTAATGAGTGATTTTGAGGAGAATATTTATAAGAAAAATATTTAATAAGTAAAGAATGATATTGAAATTCCTCAAGCATCCCTTTCAAGAGGCTTCGGCTAACGCTCAAGCAGTATGAATATTCTTACTTTCCATTTGAAAGAAGCCTGCATGCGCTTGAATGCTAAATCTAGCAGTTTTTTGTACAGCCCCAGATAAGACTATTGTTTTAAAACTAGCTTTTTTTATTTATTTTTCCCTATAAGATTTTACTTACTACCTAAGAGACTAGCCCAGATAGTGTAAGTAATCCAATGAGCATACAACGCAGCGGAATAAAATTTTTATGGATTACTAAACACCGGATCTATACATAGGTTGTTCATATCGGATAAATGAATAAAGGTCTCACCCTTGTAGCGTGTTTGAGCAGATTCCACGGAGCAGCACCACGTCCAACGTCTCCTTCGAGTCACTAGCAAAACTTGTCTAGTTTTGCCTCCACGGTATCCACTCGATCAAATCGGGTGAAGGGATAGTTTAATAACAAGTTGCTAGACAAGTTCTTAAACTGGAACAAGAAACACACTCGATTCTAAATCAAATAATCGCCGGAAATCACCACAACCCACTTCGGCTATGAAGAAGCCGAGAGAGCTTGGAGAGAGGCGGCCGTGTGTGCTATCTTGGGAGGTGGCCGAGAGCACCTTTTTCTTGTGGCTAGGTTTTGATTATAAAATGTTATCAAGGAAATCAATCAACAATTAATCACCTTGTTATTTTATATATGATTTAATTAAAGGCTTTCTTAAAGCCTCATGGGCCCAAACTCATGATTTAATTAAAACCTTTTAATCACTTAATTAAGACTCTTCTTAATTAATTAATTCATCCAATGAATTTAATTTCCCTTATCGATTTAATCTTTTGTGCGACCCGATAGGATCTTGTAATGTTGGCAGTGACATAAAATCTCATTTTACGTTACAAGCAAAGAGCGGTGTCTAGCAACACATCAAGGCTACCCAAATTACAAGAATGTCAATGACTCGACATAACCTTTAGAACTTGTGATAATATTAACCATGTAACTTAATCCCTTTGTCCTTTGTGTTTAGATTGAACACGAGTCATGGAATAGTCATACTCGTATATCCAATCTTTATTTCTTGATCCCCAAGTAGAACTAGAATAAACGAATAAGCTCGATATCTCATATCGACTCATTCGAGCATGTCCATGCTTTTTAGTTCTCACTTGATCAAGGGCCAAACACATCTCATGTTATATAGGAGGGACAAATCCTATCTCGATCAGTCAACATCCCTCTACATAATTCGTAGTGTATCCAATAGTCGCCTTTATAGTTTACCCTGTTACGGGTAACGTTTGACAATATCAAGATACATAACTCTTTATGTTGGGATCTCTGATGATCACAAGTCGTAAGGATTACATACATTATTATCACTATGAGAATTGCATATGACGATCATATAACTATCCATGTTGCATTCTCATGGTGGGTCTGTCCAGTACATCGTTCTCTAACATGTACCCATGTGTTGATTTGATATCTCATATCAATGAACAATTCATCAATCAACACATACTAGTCTCTACGTATTATCATTATCCCTATTCATGATAATACTTGACTAGGGACATCTTTAAGAATAATACAATATTATTCTAAGGACATTAACTTATATATCAATTCATATTGCACAGATATTCGAATAATATATACTAATGATTTGTCATTCATAAAATCATAAACATTGTATGTCCAAACAATCATCCAATGACTTGTCTTAGGGCATATTCCAACAAATCTCCCACTTGCACTAAGACCAATCAGACATATACCTAATGTCTAGAGATCTAGTATGACGATCATGCCTCCGCTGTGACAGTGGCTTCGTCAATGGGTCAGATGCATTATCATCTGTTGGTAATTTGCATATCTTAGGCAAAAACACATATCCTTATTGCGATCGAAAATCATCTTTGTCGGTTTGGAAGCTTGCATCAGTGTAACCCATTACATTGAGCTCTTCCTCACCTCCATAAATCAAGAATGTATCCTTAGTGCTTCTCAAGTACTTCAGGATGTTCTTGAGTGCAATCCAGTGACCTTTCACCTGGATCAACTTGATATCTGCTCGTCATGCTCAAAGCATACGATACATCGGGACGAGTACATATCATGGCGTACATGATAGATCCAATAGCTGACGCATATTGAATCTTACTCATGCGTTGTCTCTCGTCTGGTGTTGAAGGACACTGTTCCTTCGAGAGATATATGCCATGTGTCATAGGCATGAATCATTTCTTTGATTCTTGCATGCTAAACTTTTTAAGCACTTTGTCTATGTATGTACTTTGACTTAGGCCAAGAAGCTTTCTCGATCTATCTCTATAGATCTTGATTCCTAATACATAGGTGGCTTCTCCCAAGCCTTTCATCGAAAAGCAGTTCCCTAGCCAAATCTTTACAGATTGCAAGGCAGGGATATCATTTCCAATGAGAAGTATGTCATCTACATACAACACCAGGAAAATGATTACGCTCCCACTGACCTTCTTGTAGACACAAGGTTCATCCTCGTTTTTGATAAAACCAAACTCTTTGATTGCATCATCAAAACGAAGATTCCAACTCCGAGAAGCTTGCTTCAATCCATAAATGGATCGTTGTAGCTTGCATATCTTTCCAGCATCCTTTGGATCGACAAAACCCTCGGGCTGTGTCATGTACACATCCTCGAGCAAATTTCCATTAAGGAAAGCTGTTTTTGACATCCATCTGCCAGATTTCATAATCATGAAATGCAGCTATTGCAAGTAAGATCCTTATGGATTTAACCATGGCCACTGGTGAAAAGGTTTCATCATAGTCAATACCATGAATTTGTTTGAATCCTTTTGCAACCAGCCGACCTTTATAGGTTTGTACGTTACCATCCATATCGGTCTCTTTCTTGAAAATCCATTTGCACCCTATGGGTCGTACCCCTTCAGGTGGATCAACCAAAGTCCATACTCATGGATTCCATCTCAGATTTCATGGCTTCTTGCCATTTCTCAGAATCAGTGCCCATTATAGCTTGTTGATAAGATGACGGCTCATCCTCATCAATAAGTAGTAAGTCACTGTTGAGCCTTAAACGCATGGTTGCGTTTAATGCGTTAAATTATCCCCGGTTAATCTTTGAGTTTTGATGATCAACAAAACTTGCATTTGTTATACTAATATGTCTACTTAGTGTACAGGGTTATATTGATAAATTGGTTGGGAAGACCAATGGAAGAGAACCCAAGTTATACAATAACATATGCGAGTTCATAGGACAAGCGGTGATTTTTATCAAGGAATCTATTGAGCTTGGACGATAAGGAATGACATCTATGAACAACCAATTTAAGTGTTCAACATGTGTGGAATGATGTTGGAACAATTTCTTATGATGGGATGAAGACCCATAAACCAATGGTCCGTTGGTGGGCAAATTCGTATAGAAGCCAATTGGAGCGCAGTGCAATGTTTTGATTATATCTCTTGGCTCGATGCTCCGAACAAGGTGAATCCAAAGAGGTTGGAAAGAAAACTAAATATTCTAGATTTCATATTCGAACATCTCAGTCCAATTCGGATTGCATCATGGAGCAAAATGTCATGGAAGTCATAACAAGTGCAGATTGTAGCAAGGTTTGAGCGACTGTAGTATTTTGGGCATAACTTCTTCATACCTTAATGAAATGCAATGCAATTTTGTACGCACCTAGATAAGAGGAATAGCTACAACTTTCATGTTTACCACGTTTCCCAGAAATGAGCTTAAGATGGTCGAATAGTGCAAAGTTTGAGAATGCTGAAATCTGGCAGATCACCTCAGGCGATCCGGGCCATCACCTCAGGCGATCCTAGCCATGTTGCGCACCATCGACTGAAGCGATGGCACGGTGGGCACGCTGGCGATCAGATCGCCCCAGGCGATGGTCAACCTCGCCCCAGGCGATCCAGAATGCTTCCTAGGCCATTTTTTTGAAGGGCGATCGCCCCAGGCGATGCACGGAACGCCCGAGGCGATCCAGAACTTTACCTACGGCCTTGTTTATCATTGATGATCGCCCCAGGCGATGGGGAGATCGCCCGAGGCTATCTGGGCCAGATTTGACCGTTAAAGGGTGGCGATGGGTGATCGCCCGAGGTGATTTCCGAGGCGATCGAGGCGTGATTCAAGCCTTATGTGTAGCAACGGCTAGTAGGAGCTTTGGGGGCCTCCTACACTATAAATATGGATCTTTTGGAGCTTTTTGAAGGCAAGAAACAAGACTATAAACTACAAGAAAGCCTTGATCAATTCAAATTACTTTAGCATTGCAAACTTCATACATTTGTGTGTATTGGAGTTTGTAATTCATTTCTTGTTGTGTGAGTTTTGATTCTTCGTATTGGTACACCTTGAAGGTGTTTGATTGAGTTTCTTGTAAAGGTCCTCCAACACCAAAGCAAGTTGGAAAATTGTAAAGTCGCCAACAAGTAAAGTTGGTGCATGTGTTGTGGCTATCCTTGGAGTCCTTAAGGCCAAGAAGACTCGTGAAGAGTGTTGGTAGCTCGTGAAGAGCTTTGTGTACTCGTGAAGAGTATTGTGCTCGGGAAGAGCTTTGTAAACTCGGGAAGAGTTGGGTTGTGGCTAACTTGGAGCCCTCAAGGCCAAGATCATTTATTCTAGTGGAACCTCGGTTGGAGGTTATCTAACCGGGAAGAGGAGACGTAGGCGATTCATCGCCAAACTTCTATAACAAATATCCTTGTCATTTACCGCATTATTTCATTACGCATTTATTTATTTGTTTACTTCTTTATTTCTTTTATTTATTGATTGACTTAAGCCTTCCGCAAGCGCAAACTCTTTTATTTTGCAAACTCATTTTAAAAAGCTAAAGTAGCCAAGGAATCTCATTCACCCCCCCCCCCCCCCCTCTTCGATTCCAACAGTCACCTTGTTGAGTCACAAGAAATGCATATCTCTGTGGCTCCCGGTGTTCTCTTACAGACCTACGATGGGCTTGTGTCTCTTGAGCAGGTACTTCTTCCACAACAGATTGCGGTGCCTGCTCTGTTTCCATCTCAATCTCAGGCTCAGTCTTTTCTTGTGGTTGAACTTCACTAAGTTCTATTTTTCTCCCACTGGTTTTTCTAGAAATAAATTCTCTTTCAAGAAATACACCAGTCCGAGCAACAACTACTTTGTTCTCGGTGCGATAATAGAAATAGTATCCTTTCGTTTCCTTAGGATACCCCACAAATAAACACTTATCAGATTTGGGTCCAAGTTTGTTAGTGACGTGACGTCTAACGAAAGCCTCACAACCCCAAATCTTCATAAAAGACATACTATGACGCTTCCCAGTCCATATCTCATATGGTGTCTTTTCCACTGATTTATGGAACACGGTTCAGTAAGAAAATCGATGTTTCTAGAGCGTGTCCCCAAAACGATATCGGAAGATCTGCATGACTCATCATTGATCTAACCATGTCTAACAAGGTTCGATTTCTCCTCTCGGATACGCCATTCCATTGTGGAGTATACGGAGGAGTGAGTTGTGGGACTATCCCACACTCCTTTAGATAGTCATGAAACTATTGGCTTAAGTATTCACCTCCTCGATCTGATCGAAGGACTTTGATACTTTTGCCAAGTTGGTTTTGTACTTCATTCTTGAAATCTTTGAACTTTTCAAAGGTTTCATGCTTATGCTTCATTAGGTACACATACCCATATCTACTGAGGTCATCAGTAAATGTAACGAAGTATTGAAAACCACCTCTAGCTTGTGTACTTATTGGTCCACATACATCACTATGTATTAGTCCCAATAAAATATTTGCCCTTTCAACATGTCCCTTGAAAGGGGCTTCAGTCATCTTGCCCATTAAACAAGATTCGCATGTTTCATATGATTCAAAATCAAATGAATCTAATACTCTATCCTTATGAAGTTTAGATATGCGGTTCTCGTTTATGTGGCCCAAGCGACAGTGCCAGAGATAAGTCGGATTACAATCATTATTTTTAATCCTTTTAGTATTTATGTTATAGATAGGCATATCAAGATTTAATAAATAAAGACCATTCACAATTTGTGCACTAGCATAAAACATATCATTTAAATAAATAGAACAACAGTTGTCCTTTATAATAAATGAGAATCCATACTTGTCTAAACAAGAATAGAAATAATGTTTTTGGTAATTGAAGGCACAAAATAACAATCTTTTAAAATCAATGATAAACCGGAAGGCAAAGATAATAAATAATCTCCTATAGCTAATGCAGCAACTCTTGCTCCATTTCCAACTCGGAGATCAACTTCGCCTTTCGCCAACAATCTACTCCTTTTGAGGTCCTGCACATTTACACAAATGTGAGATCCACATCCAGTATCTAATACCCATTATGAAGAAGTAGATAAATTGACTTCTATAACAAAAATACCTGAAGTGGAAGTCACACTTCCTTTCTTTAGATCCTCCAGATATACTTTGCAGTTTCTTTTCCAATGGCCGGTCTCACCGCAATGGAAACAGTTCCCTTCCTTCGCTATCCCTCCCTTTGGTTTCAATGCAGATGACTTTGGCTTAGATTTAACAAAGACCTTCTTGTTTTTCTTGAAGTTCTTAGCTTTAGTCTTTCCTTTGTTCTTATTCACAATAAGAACATTTGTAGGTTTAGACTTCTTGCTATTTGTTTCAAAAGTTCTAAGCATGCCAAGTAAATGTGGTAGTGTCTTCTCAATTTCAATCATATTGAAATTTAAGACAAATTGACTGAAGCTTTCAGGCAACGATTGCAAGATCACGTCAGTGGCCAACTCTTGGTCCAAAGGAAAACCCAGTTTCTCTAGATTCTCAATATACCCAATCATCTTGAGTACATGAGTACCAACCAGACTTCCTTCTACCATTCTACACTGGAATAACGCCTTAGAGACGTCATACCTCTCTTGTCTTGCTTGTTGTTGGTACAGTTGCTTAAGATGCTCGATCATATCAAACGCCTCCATTTCCTCATGTTGCTTCTGAAGCTCAGAGTTCATGGTGGCCAGCATAAGGCACCCAACATCAAGTGCGTCACTTTGATGCTTCTTGTAAGCATCTTTTTCGGCTCTTGTAGCCGTTAGGGGAGGTTTCTCAGCAGGTAAGGGTTCCTCTAGGACATATTGTTCTTTTCTTGTTTGAGGACTATCCTCAAGTTCCTATGCCAGTCTAGGAAATTTGTCCTATTTAATTTGTCCTTCTCAAGGTCCGATCGCAGTGATAAAGTGCTTGTTACGTTGTTAGTTGCCATGGATATCTACAATATAAATATGCAAAATAAGTTTATGATTTAATCATTTAACATGGTCTTATATTAAATGATACTCCCACTATTTTGTTAAAAAAATATCAACCCTCGAAACCTATAGTGGGCCAAGATCCATATTTCGCCTAATCTTGAGTTAGGTTTGGCTAATCGCCCAAGACTCGGTTATTTAGGTAGACAACACTTTGTCAATTACATCACATGTAATTCTTGGATAGTTGGACGAACAACACTTTGTTCAATTCATCAAATGAATTATAATCCAACCCATGCCTCTAAGTTCCCAATCCTATTGAGATAACTTAGTTAAGTCGTACCCAATTTAAAGTATAACGGATATCACTTTTATCCTTTCGCGCCTTACTAAGATTGCCACGGTGCTTTGCTTTGGCAAACCCACACATGTACAATCGAAGTTTTTGACGAGTACTTTTAATTTTGGAAGGCATCTAAAACTTAATATTTTAGAGGGATTTATTGATCTCATGATTAGTTTGATAATTTAAAATATGTCCACTACATATAGTTGTATACATATCTACATATATGTGTAATACAATTATCAATCTAAAACATAAGATAAATCATGCATCAACATACATAATTAAACGTGACATTGTTATAGCCCCTACTAATGATTTTCTCAAGCCAATGAGAAAATCCTAAGAGTCAACCTAAGGTAACTTCACAAGCACCTTCCTTTGGCTCCAATTTGTGAATGGCCTCCTCATCCCGGCATGATGCTCCATCTTCATTGATCATCATCAATAAATAAACTACACTATTTACAAGTTATAGAATTCCTCGATTCACATTCGAGGGGAACATAGGGGAGGGATTACATTTAGAATAAAATCGAGAAGGCACGACACGCATGTCGTATTATAAATTACAAACATTCACAAATCATATCTAATAGGTCAAAGGGCTATAACCATGCACCATGCTCAAACAACACATAAAGCATGCATTAACAATTAATTAATTAAATTCTAAACATTTTAAATTTAATTCTAATTAAAACTGTAAAATAATTTTTGAAAAATTATCGTACGCTCGGGACATCACATGCCACGAACTAAAGCGACTAAGCCACGAACCACCATGGTTCGAACCACAAAAGCGCACGGCTGGACCAATTATGGGCCTAGGGTTCGAAACCCTAGCCCATGGCCGAACCAAGCTCGAGCGGCGGCGGCGCTAGGGTTCCAAACCCTAGCCGCCACGCACCACCTTGGGTTTTCATCGAGCCATCTTGTTCGAAACGCCGGAATTTGTTAGCCACGAGTCACGGTCAGGCCATGCACAGGGTTGGCTCAACCATCTCGAGCCAAGGGTTCGAAAACCCTAGCTCTCATGTGGTGAAGCCACTAATCCATGCATGCGAGAACCATTATCGAGCCAAAGAGTTCAAAACTCATCAATGTCTCGAAACCTCCATGCATGAACATGAGCCACAACGACTAGGCCATCTCGAGCATAGGAGTCCGAAACCCCTAGCCCTCACGTGGCTAAGTCGTGGGTCAAAAGCATGGTGGTGGCCGAAAACATTGCCCAATAAATTTGATTATTCGCCAATTATATCAAATACAATTTTACGATGATTTTCACAAACTAAATATTAACATATCATATATGTTCATACAGTTTTAAATAGCATGCAATATAAATTCTAACATGATTAAACTATTTAACCACATAAATCCGATATGAGCCTTGTACACGGCTCTGATACCACTGTAAGTAATCCAATGGGCATACAACGCAGCGGAATAAAATTTGTATGGATTACTAAACACCGGATCTATACATAGGTTGTTCATATCGGATAAAGGAATAAAGGTCTCACCCTTGTAGCGTGTTTGAGCAGATTCCACGGAGCAGCACCACGTCCAACGTCTCCTTCGAGTCACTAGCAAAACTTGTCTAGTTTTGCCTCCACGGTATCCACTCGATCAAATCGGGTGAAGGGATAGTTTAATAACAAGTTGCTAGACAAGTTCTTAAACCGGAACAAGAAAACACTCGATTCTAAATCGAATAATCGCCGGAATCACCACAACCCACTTCGGCTATAAAGAAGCCGAGAGAGCTTGGAGAGAGGCGGTCGTGTGTGCTATCTTGGGAGGTGGCCGAGAGCACCTTTTTCTTGTGGCTAGGTTTTGATTATAAAATGTTATCAAGGAAATCAATCAACAATTAATCACCTTGTTATTTTATATATGATTTAATTAAAGGCTTTCTTAAAGCCTCATGGGCCCAAACTCATGATTTAATTAAAACCTTTTAATCACTTAATTAAGACTCTTCTTAATTAATTAATTCATCCAATGAATTTAATTTCCCTTCTCGATTTAATCTTTTGTGCGACCCGATAGGATCTTGTAATGTTGGCAGTGACATAAAATCTCATTTTACGTTACAAGCAAAGAGCGGTGTCTAGCAACACATCAATGCTACCCAAATTACAAGAATGTCAATGACTCGACATAACCTTTAGAACTTGTGATAATATTAACCATGTAACTTAATCCATTTGTCCTTTGTGTTTAGATTGAACACGAGTCATGGAATAGTCATACTCGTATATCCAATCTTTATTTCTTGATCCCCAAGTAGAACTAGAATAAACGAATAAGCTCGATATCTCATATCGACTCATTCGAGCATGGCCATGCTTTTTAGTTCTCACTTGATCAAGGGCCAAACGCATCTCATGTTATATAGGAGGGACAAATCCTATCTCGATCAGTCAACATCCCTCTACATAATTCGTAGTGTATCCAATAGTCGCCTTTATAGTTTACCCTGTTACGGGTAACGTTTGACAATATCAAGATACATAACTCCTTATGTTGGGATCTCTGATGATCACAAGTCGTAAGGATTACATACATTATTATCACTATGAGAATTGCATATGACGATCATATAACTATCCATGTTGCATTCTCATGGTGGGTCTGTCCAGTACATCGTTCTCTAACATGTACCCATGTGTTGATTTGATATCTCATATCAATGAACAATTCATCAATCAACACATACTAGTCTCTACGTATTATCATTATCCCTATTCATGATAATACTTGACTAGGGACATCTTTAAGAATAATACAATATTATTCTAAGGACATTAACTTATATATCAATTCATATTGCACAGATATTCGAATAATATATACTAATGATTTGTCATTCATAAAATCATAAACATTGTATGTCCAAACAATCATCCAATGACTTGTCTTAGGGCATATTCCAACAGATAGGAGAGCTAAAAACAAAACAAGCTTTTTTGTATCATCTATTTCGTTAACATAAATCAGTTACTTAATTATTTTCTTAGTCAATTTGCTATTTGTTTCATTAAATAGTATTATCAAATTTATCCTTATGACTGGAGCATGTCTTATACAACATTTATGTGATTACTTAAGGTAACTTGTATATGTATATGCGTTGTTTGTTATTTTCAAAATTTATTTTCATATGCTATTTAACATACCATGCAACAAAATTTTTTTGGATCATATCAAGGCAAGCAACAAGATGGAAGCAACCAAGATAAATATTAGAATTCTTGTAATAACGAAGAATAGTTTTTTTTAATAATAATGATAGGATATCTTTTATTAGGAAGAACACAAATTTGATGGCTATATCTATTGTATTTTAAATTCTTAACATTTCTTTCATTTCAAATATGGCTTTTATTATGATTTTTTTTAAGAGACTTTAATTATAATTTCGATGCAATATATTTGACTTTGTTTCTGACTAAAGTTATTCACACTTAAATCACTAAATACGTACTTTATTATTTATGTATAAAAGAATGATTGATGCTAGAAATGTATAAATTATATATAATAAATAATAATAAATAAAGGCTAATTAAATCATATATTTATTTTAGTATTTATGGAGCTCTAACCAATTTCCATCAAATTAAATAGAAATTTTATGCCACGTCTTATTTAATCAATATTTATCATTTCTAATTATTAAACTTATTTATATTTACAATGTTAAATCCTTATTTTTATTAATATAACCTTTTATTTTTTGATTTGGTAACATAGTAATAGAGGATGTGTTGTTACAAGAATTGTTACAACAAATGTAACAGAAGATTTGGAGCCATCATTCCCACAAAATGGAAGTGCATAAATGCATATAAATTTTTGGGTGAATTATATATTGACCCTCTAGTTTTCATAATTGTTATTTTAGTCCTCCTAATTAAAAAATAACGTCCACATTCCCTACTATGTATTTTTATATCAAATCGTAGGAGATGTAATTGTTCCTTCATCCGTAATAAACTAGTGAAGTGAATTTGTAATACAATTATTCTATATGTGGTCCAACTGTTATTATCAAACTAGAAAGAAGGATTCGTAATATAGCTATTCTACAGTGGAGACGACAGTAATTTTTCCTAAATTTTTTTGGAAGTAGCAACCAATTCTATCTACTTGCATGATTTATTTTCTCTTTGATTGGATGAATTTGTTCTCTCCTTTATATAATGTGTGCGTGTGACTGTAAACTCAAGCACCTCATATTGTGTTGTACAATCAACCCTCTCAATTCCATTTATCACCAAAGCACAACGCCACAAAAACCATTTGGAGTACATTTGAGTCGAGTCATTTGGATTCAAGAATCTAAAATCTAAGTTTGGATTTTTTTATATGATAAGATTTCAAATTAACCTCCAACAAATTTAAGCTATAACACGAACAATTGGATTGGATTTCAAACATGTTCAATAGTAATGTTTCAAATCTATGTTACACTTTTCTTTCCCTAAATCAAATCTTTTTATTCGAATTAAATCCTTCCATACAACTACATAATAACCAATTATCTTCTATTTTTATGTTTTTTTAATATTATCTAAAAAACCTTTTATATAATACTTTTATAACGCAGTTAGTCTTAATTACATTTACAGATGTTAAACTATTTGATTATTGATTTGACAATTACTACATAAAACATTTATTACTCCATTAATGATAATGTATTAAATTTTAATTTCTTAATACAAAAATTTAAGAAATACTTCAGAAGTAAGTAGCATAATCCCCTCGAACCGGCTCCAAGTACTACTTAAAGATTGCTGCTTTTAAGGTGTAAGCTGAAAACTGTTGCCATTCAATTTTTCACAGTTTACCACCGTACTCTAAATTACACAAGAACACCACCATGTACATATTTCTTTACCCTAACACACACTACCGCACATTGGTAATATTTATGGTATAAAAATATACAGCAGCTTCCATTATAGCTAAAAATATATTTTAAAGTGAATACCTGCAAAAATGAAGCTTGAAATCAGTAGGCACTCCAGCAAGTGGCTGGACTTTCTCTGGCTTAAAAAATGCTCGTAATATTTCCAGGTCAGATCATCGGCTTTGTTGCTTCGCAAATCACCTCGGTATTTTATTCTCACTGGGCAAGTATCTACTCAAAGCTGGAAATTAGCTGTAGTAGTATATTGGTGTGCAGTGACCACACTAATCTCACTCCATTCATACAATCGAATAAGGTCGTCCTTCCAACAATGGTGATTCATCTTTCCTAACTGGGACCTGATACTGCATGAAACTTACTCGTAGCATTCCAGTCTTACAGCATATATCTTCAATGGTCGAGTAGAGAACCACATGCATGAGTTTTTGGTGTGACATGCTGATAATTCAGGTCTACGGAAACAGTTCCCAAAAAAATTACCTCCACCTTGTAGCAGAAGTGTGTTGTTTCTTCTTGCTTTTCTTCAGAAGGGTAGACATATAGTCAATAGTCTCTTGAGATGATTGGCTCTCGCCAGTAAACCATCTCAGAGCCTCAGTAGCAGCATCTTTCTCTGCCTCTTTCTTGCTACCGCAAGGCTGGCCAACAAAATCTAGTCCATTGAATATAACAGTGGATCTGAACCTGTTGTTTTTTAGTTGGCTAGTCTTGTAGGTAGGCGGCTGATGTCCAGCCCGACTAAGCAAAACTTGGAGGTTAGATTTCGCATTATCACCACCAACACTTACTGAATCTCGATTTTCTTTTAATTTCTTTTTGGACTGTGCTGAAAGCTGACGCCCGAACACAAATCTTCCCTCGCATTTGTCCTCCGAGACTAATAATCCGACCGCAGATAGAAGTTCAGTATAACGCTGCATGTCCAATTTTTTATTTAAAAGCTGCATAAGAAGAAACAGAAAACAATTAGGAGCAGAAAAAATAGAACTATGTAAAAGCACATCAATTCATGCATTTAGCTCACAATAACATCAAAGAAGCTGACCAATAGAAAGAGAATACACACTAGGATTCGAAACATCAAACAATAAGCTGCAACAGGTGAACTAAAATATTAACCTTTTTCTGTACAAATTCATCAAGCTCTCTCTTCAATCTCACATATATATCAGCCAACTCAGGCTTCATGAAAAACTCCAGATATCCACCCAGCATTTTCACATGGCCGTCCTATCAAATAACCAGGAAAAAAAAAAGATTTACTATACACGTCTTGACTTCAAAGGCAGAGACTTCTGTGAAAACAACAAGGCAGGGTCCGGAGTGAAATAAACTTACTAGTTCCCCTCCGGAGATATTTCCTCCAAATAAGAGAACCGCTGAATCAGATACTCCAGTTGAATCACGAAGAAATACTGCATTCACTTTTACTTTTTCATTGAAAACAAGCCATGGGAATGGAATTTTGGTTTCCTGGGCATTCACAGAATTCTGACCAAAAAAGGGAGTGTGCTTTAATATATGATAAACACAAAACATAAAAAAACATAAGTTCACCAAAGCATGCTCAAGCATCTCACCGAATGCAAAAGAACTGCACCATCCTCCATTGTTTTTAATGATATCGACTTCTCCTTGTTCTGTATAAACGTATTAATATTAGTTTCCACAGTCATTACAAGATTGAAAAGCCAGTCTAGTAGTATCAAGGAATGATAGAATACCGTCATACTGAAACAATATGGTTAAAAACAATTTAAACAGAAAAATAACTTCTTGTGTCTTACATTAGGAACCTCGTTTCAAACCAGAGGAAATGACGTGTAAAAGAAAATTATGCATCCATTTTTACCAAGTAGTTACCAAACTTTTGGGGAAGAAATTAAATTGAGGCCTCAATACCAGTAAATAAAACAGAGGATACAATAAATATATGGCCAAGTAACTCACCATCACAAAGCTTACTCCAGGGAACAGGCCAGCGCATATAACTGCGCGGATGATATGTTCATCACCACTCCATGCGTTGCGACTCTCCTCACTTTCAATTAAACCAATGTCTTTGAGCAGATAAAAGAACTGCTTCCTTAGGGAATCAATGGCTTTTAGAGTCTGTGCAGAAAGAAAATTTCTCCAACAGTACTCATAACCAGATTGCTCCTTTTCAGCTTCTTTCCAACCATCATAAGCCCTCACCAGAGATAGATGGTCACTGAAGTCACGAGCAGAAAACTGCGCCTTTGCAGACTCAGCCAGCTGTGGGACATGAAAAGAACTACTTATGATAATTTTTTCAACCTTTCTTAGAGAAAATTTTCAAGTACTGGAAAGTGATCCTTGAAGAGAATGCATATAAGATAAGGGTATAAATAATGTCCACCAGAAGAAAAATTGAATGCCAGAATTGCCAGGAAACCAAGACAGATTTACATGGAAAAGGAAAAACATCATTTCAGCATTCCATAATATTAAATACAAATACCTAAGCTTTAAAATAACAGATACTAGAGAGTAGATAGTAAAATCAATATTCAGCCACTCTACTGGTCTGGCCCATGTTATAACATTTTAATAAATTCATTTAAATATTTGAGAAAAATATTAAGAAAATATAAACATTTATAGCTCTGATGGAAATATTAATAATGAATACATACATATATATACATAATCTTCACATAAATTTTATTTTTCAGAATAAAAATCAAAATTCTATTATATATAAATTACAATAAATTTAATTTTTTTATTCCAAATATAACTTTCTATTAAAATTTACATCACATTACAATAGTCAAGGATGGATAATCTATTAACTGGGGGTGTTGAAACGGAGTATTAAGTATGCAAATGATCTAGAAAGTCGCTTTTAACCAACTTCTGATACGAAAATTTAGTAAAAATGGGTGTCCTTGATGAGACTTTTAGTCCATGGTTTTATGTTTATTTTCCCAAAAATATCCTAGGAGTTAATTTTGGTATTAGATAAGTTCTTGTCCTTTGGTCCAATGATATTTGATTTTCACGTGCCCTAGTAGGTAAAGACGAAAGCCATTCTCACCCCAACAATAAAATCACACAGACAACAAAAGTCATGTTTAAAGCTTTTATCTCACTTACATCCTTCTTATCAAATGGCATCAAGAATGGATCTCTGACACTTAAGCCAGCAACAATTGTCATTATTGGATCTAAGCAATTGAAAATAGCACCGTATATTAGCATTTTCCCAAGCTTTGGCTCAACTGGAAGCATGGACAGGTTGCGTCCTGAAGTAAACCAATGTCTCATTGTTAGTCTTCTCACTTTGAATATTCTTTCAAAAAAAATCCAAACATTTGCGGGGAAAATATCAGAGTTTAAAGTTACCTAGTACCGTAAGGTTTTCATTTTCATCTAAAGCCCCAATCATCTTTAAATATTGGATGGCGTTTTGGACCTGAGAACAAGAAAAAATAAGCCAATAAAGGAAGACTGAGCATAATTGAATGCAACGTCCATGGATGATAGGGTGAGTCACATGTTATTCATGTGTTTCATTTAGCTTACAGATAAAGGTTCGGGTGGTTGTAGGGCTTTAGATAAGAAGTCAGAAATACTTCCAAGTTGTAGACTCTTGATTTGCAAGCATAGAGATTGTAAAGGAGTTCTCAGTAGTTCTGGCAGTTGATAATCAGCAAAGACATCATAAACACATCTAGGGTAAAGATGGAAACACTCGCCAGGTTGAACACGACCTGCTCTGCCTCTCCTCTGATTAACAACAGTAAGATTAGTAACACTTCGCAAAGACGAATTATCTAATCGAGTTCAAATATATATCATAATCTTACTTGGCGAGCAGAAGCCTTTGAGATCCAAGAAGGAAGCAAACATGGAGTATTATTTATTGCGTCATAAGATGTCTCTTTAGCTTTACCACAATCAATCACATAAACTACATCGTTTATGGTGATACTTGTTTCCGCCATGTTTGTTGCAAGAACAATCTTTCGGACTCCCTCCGCGGGTCTTTCAAATATCAATTTCTGTTTTCCGATTGAAAAAAAGGCAAACAATGATCAAAGGTACACAAAATTATTGATCAGGGGAGGAAGGGGGGAGAGGAGCTTCCTATATGTGTGTTCTCATAAATAAGTAAGAAGATGGGCCTCTAGATCCCACATGTAGCAGTTTACCATAACATCGTTTTCTGTGCCACATTGGAACCTCATAAAATTTGGATCAGCCAGTGAATAGTACCTTATATGAATTGTACAATTTCCTCATCAATCATTATGCAGATACTCGAGAAATAAATCCAATTTAAAATTTGTTATATGCAACTTTTATGCAGAGGGGAAAACAAAGCACTGCAAAGAGGTAATACCAATGTTACACTATACTGCCGTATAAACTACCCTATAGTGAGTAACTGAGTATCAAACTTCAGAGGGAAAGTCCTGTTTGGTCAACAGGAACTCAAATATGAAAATTATACTGTTAAATAACTTGGCAGCTATGGAATAATGAATGTATGGCAGTATTGAAATCGGCAACGTATAAATCGTATAAGCCCCAAAGAAAAATTATACCACATGCATTTCAGATAACTTTAAAATGTCGTAAAAATTAGCAATTGGGAAAGTTAAAAAAAAAAACACATAATTCACCTGCTCTGCACTGGCCATGGAACCGTGGCATGCAAGCAATAGAATTCTGCTTGGATCTCCAAACAGTGGATGAGCTTGAAGCTGATCTTTCAAAGAATTTATGTCATCCCAACCAGTCATAAATACCAGTACAGCCCCAGGCCTTTCATTGCGACAAATATGACAAAGCAAATTCTCGATGAGATTAAAGCCAACTGAATCTGGATTCCAGCAAGAGAGCGACTCCCGAGTTCTATAGTTATACTCCTTAAAATCAGCAGCAATAAGAGCTTCCTGAAATTTCAAGGATGAAGAACATTGAATAAAATTTAAACTATGCAACCAACCACCAAAAGTTCACTGTACTGCGTACAAAACTTTTACCTCAACAGCTGAAGCTATATGAGTTTTCCTCTTCCTAAGTGCTTGCTTCTGCATCTTCCACATCTTTTCTTGACCATAATTATCAATTTGATTGTATGGCGTCAAACTGTAGCCAGTCATTTCTAGAATACTTTCCAGGAAATGACTCCGAACAGGATATGTAAATCCCTGGTAATAAGGCCCAAATGACATTGAAAACAGAATGAGCAATTGGATCGATCATAACAGAGGTGATAAATAAATAAATAAATAAAGCAGTAAAGTACAAGTGTTGCTAAAAACATAATGAGGAAGAGAACATAAGATGTAAAAAAACAGGAGAAGGCCATTTTCTATTATTCTCTGAAAAAGCGGCAAATAAAGCATTTTCAGAAAGGGGGATTAAGATCATACATCATGCAATAGAGTAAACAATAGCTGTTGAAACCCACCGGAATGTGAATCATGGGAGCACCACCAAAATAGGAAGAGAAAAGATCAGCATTTAGGGTTGCACTCATCAAAATAAGTCTCAACTTAGGTCGACGAGGAAGAAGATCCTTCAGGACAATTAGAAGGAAGTCTGCCATGAAATGCAGATGATACTAAGAGCAAGGAATGCAGAGAAGGGAAAAAAAATAAAACTATCAATTACAAATAATTTACCTTCATTCATTCCACGCTCATGAATCTCATCCACAATAACATGAGTTACACCTTTCAAATTTCTGTCAACCAATAATCTCCTTAAAAGAATTCCGGTGGTACAGAAAAGAAGACGAGTATCTCTCCCTCTCATTCCCTCGAGCCGCACTTTATAACCAACCTTCAAACAGTATAGCCCATCAAATAAGGTGATTTGTTTACTATAAACCCATTAGAGAATGTATCAAAAGAATAATGTTTAGCAGCAATACGCAAAAAACTTACAGATTCTCCTATCTTCTCACCACGCTCGGCTGCAACTCTTTCAGCCACTGCAATAGCAGATATTCTTCTTGGTTGGGTGCAGATAATACTGCATGCAGCTCCCTGAGAAGCATCAATTTCTGACTCCAAGATGTATTGAGGGAGCTGAGTAGTTTTACCGCAGCCAGTTTCACCAGAGACAACTACCACCTGACAAACATAATGTCAGTCAAGGTCATTTGTATGCCACAATCTGTAATCAAAAAATTTATTCAAAGTTCCTTATTGCTGATTAAATATAAATATGATATCGCAAACCTTTCATCATACATAACTATTTTAACGGAGAATCATCGGCTTCAAAACGCATGAAAGTTACGTGCAGTAAATTAATAAATATAACCAGCACTCTTCCTTTAAAAAGTGGGCTCACAACCATTGAGAACTTGAAATGACAACATATGAATAGAGATTCTAGGGGAAAACGTTCTAGCTATAAATATTAGATAACAAATTTTGGAAATTGTAGTATTAGGGTTTGATTTGCATTCAATTTCCTCGTGTGACTCCCTATGTGATACATACCTAAAAGATGGGTATATTTGATCTTTTTAAAAAATATATATATATATATATATTTGTCTAAAACTTTGATGAAAATTCTTTTTTTTAAAAAAAAAAAATTTAGGTATTATTTGTATTATGGTCATACAATTGCAAAACATGCAAGTGGCTGCGTATGCAAATTAACGTAATGAGTTTTTCATTGAAAATATAGTTGACACGATGAAGAATGGTTGAGAAAAATAACAAGCACAAGGAGAAGAATGGCAGAATTTCTCAGAGAATAATAATTGGAACAGTACACTGACACCTGATTCTGGGACACGACATTCAGTAACATGTCTCTCTCTTTATAAGAGGGAAGGTTTTGTCTAAATTCTTGCATCCTCTGGCCTTCTGGAGACTCCTTTAAATCAGAAAATAATCATCATTAAAATCACATTTTTCAAATGTCTAGAAGTAAGATATTTCAGTCAGCAATTCATCAATCATACATGATTTTATCCATCTTCAAAAGGTCAAAGTGTCCACTTTCAGAAAACCTCATCAGTCATACTTCCATACAAATGTCTCCTAATTATTTAGCTATTTAGCACCCTGGTGGAGAAAGGTATGATTACATCATTTCGTGATAGTTCTCAATCTCCAGCACAAGAAATTGAATAGGATCAAGAACATTTTAAGTTTCCTTTCTTTTCAGTAGTGAATAGAAGCAGACTACAGGAAGCAGGAGTCACATCTAAATATCAAGAATGCAATCAATAACTACAAGTGAAGTCAAAAATTCAAAACTACTATCGCATTAAGAGAATAAGATGTCTCCATGCACATATATTAACCAACAATACTGCTAGCCATTTATATATGTATGCGTAAAAACACTAACTTGCCAATCTTGTTGTTTATTGCGCATTTGCAAGCTCCTCCGCCTAAGAATTGTCTCAGCTACAACATTTTGTACAGAGGGCTCCTCAGGCTCATATAGTCCATCAAGCAAAAGACTAGAGGCTGCAGTTGATGTTGAAAAGGTATCATGCTTCGTCATAGCCTTTCTAGAAAGGTGTGCTCTAAGATGAGACTCTACCCGCCTTTGCAACCCAATTGGCAAAGTCACCTAAAGATATGGAAGAAATGTCCACGTCAACAACACGAAAAATGCGGAAAAAAAATTCAAAATTCAGAAATGAGATTTATTACTTACGCATTTTTCAGACACACTATTCATCTTAGCTAGATACGAACTTGATGAATATTAGAAACACTTGTGGTAAATTCATTTCTATTTGATGATCAAAAGAATTCAAAGAATGCAACACACGAAAAAAGAGCTGATGCAACTGAGATAATACCTCCCTCTGAGGCCGCTTGTCATCCAAATCTGATCTGTAGTTTGGCAATAGTTGTTTACTAAAAACAATTACCTTTTCATACCGACAACTGCAAGTGGAGATATCATAAACAAGTGCAAAAGAAGCATAAAAGTATAATGTATGTTAGGTAAACATCATGTACCAGTGCAATCCCATCCTGGTTGCCAATGCTGAAAGCTGCTCAAAATCTCGTCGGTCTTTCTTCTCCCTGGACACAACTTCTTGCTCACTTGTGTTGCGCATCAGCATGGTCAACTTCCACCTCCACTCTTCAATGTTATCAGGAGTTGAATCACTCTGCCAGTATTAGAGTAACAGAAAAAAAATTGAAATTGCGTGATAATTAGATACCTACCAAACTGAGCCCACTGAAAAGAGGAATCCATGTACAAGAAATCCAATTTGAAAACAATATTTAATACATTATCGTTCGGATTGCATATCCAATGTTCATGTTAGCTCCTTAGTTAATGCATGAACAAACGAAAAATATAGCATAAGAAGCAAAACCATATAGCATTCACTAGGAAGAATAAGCTAAATATACAAAAAGCACCTAACTTGCAGCAAAGTTACACAAGTCAAAATAACCCACCAATTGTTGCTTAGAAGACGAACTGAATTCATGGTCGGAATCCTCCTCTGACGGATACTCATCGTAAGCATACCTCCCGTATCCCAGACTCCGCTGATAAGTATACGGGAATGAAAACGAAGAAGAAGCAGATGAAGAAGCAGCAGCAACAAAAGGAACATTTCTATGTCGCCTCAATACAATGGAAACAGGAGAAGCAGCAGCAAATGAAACGCCTTTTCGAATAAGAAAATTGTACGGGCACCAAGTGTATAACTTTCGGTTCAAAAGAGAGTGAGAGTGTGTGCGAGTCGCCATAGACATGGCACTGAGCTTGAATTTCAAACCTTTCTGAACAAACATCGAAGAAGGAGTCATGGTTGAGAGCATGGCATTGTTATTGTACTGTCATTTGAAATGTGGCTAGGGTTTATATGGTCTTGGGTTTATTTCTAGGGGCCGGGGTTCGTAAATAAAGGGCCGGTTATCCCCTTATTTTTTTATATAATATAATTATTTTTCATTTATTTTAATAAATAATATAAAAATTTACATTTTTTTTATCATATTTATTTATATAATTTTTTGACTAACAGTAACAATCCTACCAAAAGGTTCACTGATTCACGGATACATCAAGCTTGCTTCGCCAGTTCTTAGTTTTTATCTACGCATGGAACTCTGGCTTTATTGGGCGTATTCGGGAAAGGAGAATCTAGCACCGTTCCGTGAAATGTCATTGGAACTGGAACGATCAATCTCCACTTCAGGCGATCATAGCTATTAGCATAGAGATAATTTTTTTAGAATTTTTTAATAATATTTTTAAAAAATACTTGTCGTGGCCGTCTGTGAAATGTCATTGGGACTGGAATGATGATTTCCATTCCGGATACCGTTCCAGTGACGACGAACCATGTTTGAGACAGTATCCAAGAAGAGGAAGCATATGTAGGTCTGATTAAGTTCTTGTTGACTAATAGCAAAGAGAAAAGGTCTTAGAAACTTGAAACAGCTGTTGTGTATTGGATTGGATAAGAAGGAAGAAAGCAGGAGCTTGTGTTCATTTCGTGGCATAAATTTGATCTGGAATTATAGCAAAGATAGAAATCTTAAAAGGAATAATTATAGTTGTATTGTTTGTAGAATAGGGTACCGTTTGAAGTGATGGATGTGATAAGTAATGTAAAGATTAAAAAGTTATGAAAGGATTGCAAAAATATATTGTGATAAGTTATATGATGTTTGATATGGAGATAAGATAGTTGATAAGGATTATTCTTTGATAGAAAGACTAAAATACCCTCATCAATGCAATAATATATATATATATATATGTATATGTATAATATTTTGATTATTATATAATATTGTAATAATAAAACATAATAATCATAATATATTAATATATACATATATACGTATGTATATATATATATATATAAATAGATAATAATAATAATAATATAAATATATATATATATAAATAGATAATAATAATAATAATATAAATATATATATATATTATTATATTAATAATAATATAATAATTAAAAATATATAATCATAATCAAAATATATACATATATAAATACGTATATATAATAATAATATATAATATATATACAATATTGTGTTTAGAAAATAATAATAATAATATATAATAATAATCATAATATAATATAATATATATATATGTATATATGCATAAATAATAATAATTATTATTATTTAATATACATATATATACATACATATATATATACAAAATAATAACAATAATAATAATATTATATTAATAATTTATAATAATAATAATAGTAATATAATAATTATTATTATTATTATTGCATAATATATATATATATATTATGATTATTATATAATATATATATATACATATTTATAATAATAATAGTAATATAAGAATAATTATTATTATTATTACATATTAAATATATAGATATATATATATATTATATTATATTATGATTCTTCTATATATGATTATAATATATATATACATATTTATTAATCATAATCATATATATATAACGTATTATTAATAATAATATAATAATATAATAGATATATATAATATATATTTATAATAATCATAATTATGTATAGTAATAGTCATAATAATAATAATATATATATATACACACGTGTGTATATATAATATATACATAATAATAATAATAATTATATTATTATTATTATTCATATAAATATTATGTATATTATGCTATATATATGTATAATACTAACTATTATTATTATATTAATAATTATATGAATAATAAATTGTTATCTAGTATTACTACTACATAATGATAATAATAATTATTATATTAACTTACATAATAATAGTAATAATAATGGATATAATACTCATATCATATATTATAGTCATATAATAATAAAATATGATAATGAATAATAATAATACAATAATAATAATAATAATAATCATAATATGAACAATACAAATATAATAATAAAGTTGTAGGAAATAAATTGTAGTTTTTTGGCGGGAATTTCAAATTTTGAGATAGTAATAAAAAGGCGGGAAGGGGTATTAATGTCATTTTGTTGCAAAGTGGGATTAGAATGTGATAAATATGATGGGATACCTTTTTTAAAAAAACAAAACAAACATTGGATGATCTTAGTAATCCCGGGATTACTAATATTATCATGAACCCCAAACGGTGCCTAGGTGTATTATAAATTTCTCATTTTAATTTGAACAATAAAGGATGGACCCTTGAGAATATTTGTATTACAGTTTATAAAATAGATATAGAAAAAAATCAATTACCTACCTCCCTATGAAATTAGGGAGTCTTAGGATTCGTTCCGGTTACACCACCGTGATAACCGGACCAATCCGATATGTAATAGGATTGGTTTCAGTTCTAGAGTACAGTTCTTGGTTGGAACCAGTTCCAACCAAGAATATGTAATTAAAATTTTTTAAAAAAATTGCAGAACGTATTCTTTTTAAAATGTTGACGGGATTCATTGACAGTTTAAAATGCCCAATTTGGACGACCATCACCTCTGTCGATGCTACCAATTCTTTTTCTAACATTTCTTCTTTGTATACCTAATAATAAATTCCATGGCTCTCATCGCCGTTGCGGAACCATGGCTGCACCTTGCTTGAGGTCTACATCACAATTCTCCCCAACTAATAAAATTTCGACCTCGAAATTTAAATGTATGCTTACCATAAAAGCGAGCAGTAAAACTTACATACGTTATACAACTCAAGATATTGCTGTAACAAATCTGTAGGACGACACCATCATTCGAATCATCATGGCTCATAAACGTGGCGTACCACACCAACGATATCAAAACTGTAAGTCACATTTATGAGCCATGATGATTCGAATGATGGTGTCGTCCTACAGATTTGTTACAGCAATATCTTGAGTTGTATAACGGTACTAATGTAAGACCCCAACCCCTTATACTCGTCATTATTGCATTTATAACGTCGTATGAGTATAAAAAAAAATCATTCTTTAAAAGAATCCTTACATGCTTCACATATTATCCATGACATCAATAATACTCAGCAATAAGACTCAAGGTTCACCCATTATCATCACCATTGCACCACTTTTACATTGTGGGTTTTAATAAACATTTGGGCAGAGTCTCCCCATAAATTGAGCTATCCCAAAATAAAACATATCACCAAAACAATTCCCAGCCAGGTAAGAAGACATCAAAAGTGGGCTTCAACACCCTTATACAGTCCATATACATGCTTCCAGTTGCTCACATACGAGCAACAAATAAATGAATACCAATCTAACTGAATAAATAGCGTATACTATTTACCCACACTCATATACGCTTCTGGAAGCGTCACGATCCAACAAAGCTCGAACCAATATCCCAAAGTAGCTTAGTACATGTTGTACCTGTTTCAACAGAAACAACCCCCACACGGGTGAGCATACTCCAACTCAATATTCATTCACAAATCAATATACGAAATTGTAATGCAACAATTTAGATTATTCAAAACTCATAAAGTATACTCCCTGTTACAAATTCCGAACCGGCATAGCTATCACGAACTGTTCCTGTTTCATTCTTATATACTTGCATAAACATCATGTTCAATATCATTATTCAAACCATGATACTCATCAATGCAATAAATATGACATAACCACAATTTATCATTTATACTCAATCATGACGAATCTTATCTCGAAGGCAGCTCTACCTATCAATTAACTTCATTCTCAACCACTTCGTATATCGATCATGCCAAAGGCATCAATAATCAACTCGTATACCCAGATCACGTACATCGACGTATCCACCATTCCTGGTCAATCTTATACACTTTCATAAACATCAAGTTCAGTATCATTATTCAAAATATGGTACTCATCAATGCAATAAATTCAATATAATCACAATTCAACATTTTATGCTCAATCACAACGAATCTCATATCCAAGGCAACTATGCCTATCAATTAATCTCATTCTCAACCATTTTGCATATCGATCATGCCAAATGCATCAATATTCAACTCGTATACCCGGATCACGTACATCTACGTATCCACCATTCCACGTATATTAAACTCAATTACCCAACGCAATGACTTAGCCTTAAACATCACATTAAAAATACATGTATACAGGAATATATAAATACTGGGTATACCTGCTCGTACGTCACCACGTACCTTATAGTCGACAACATGATGGGCTATCCCGACATCTTGAGAGTCATGAAGAATCCAAAATCGCACACAGTACACGCACGCTTTTCCTCTGATTCCGGCGACCTCCGGCGTCGGTAGTGGCGGAGACCGGTGTAGAAATCTTCGTCCAGATGAGGGGAAGAGATTTGGTATATAGCTTCGTCCAATTTGGTGTAGAATCGAAGAAATCGAACAAAAGATGCTCAAACCCTAGTCCGTGCGATTTCGTCCGTTCCAGATCAAAATCGAACCACTTTTCGAACACCAAAATTTGATTATCTGGTATGGAAAGATGCGCCTCTGAGTTGTGAACACGGTGGTAGGTCGGTCTCGTCGTTAGGTGGTCGGACGGCGGCGAATGGAGCGGATAAGTACACGGTGATCGCGTGAGAAGTGCGTGTTTTCGCACGTTTTAGTGTGTGTCCGCGATCTGTGTGTGTTTTACACGTTTTATTATGTGTTTTACATCCTACACCGATATATATATTAATTCCCGACCAATTATGAACATCGGGGTGTCACCGATGTACTGGTGCATGTGCATCACATGTACAGTCCACACCTACCTTCATGTCCTTATTTGAATCACAAAATAAATCTTTCGATTTAATGCAAATTTTATATTAATAAAATTTTGGTGTTAATTAGCATGATAAATTCGAGCCCGAAATTATTTATCCCAACTCCGCTCCGAAATCCGATACCCAAGCATTAAATCTCGACATATCATATAACCACCATAATTAACTCAATTGCACAATTAATAATTATTTCAGACATTACACTTGAGGTCATGTTGTAATCCAGAAATGAAGTAATCTAGCTATTGGTCCTGAAGCAACTCCCGTGCCTGAGCCATAACACACATTCTCATCGCTTCTTTTTATTATTATTTTTTAAAACAAATTACTATCATTTTCGGTTCCAATCCGGAACCTGTAAGCTACCGATTCCAGACCACTGGAATGATCCAATCCGGTACTTACCGGATCAGATCTTGTTCCAAACAAGTTGGTCCAATTCCGGTTTTGGACATGATTTAACTGGTTCGGTTCCAAACCGATTCCGAACCAACTCGGTCCGTTAAGCATCCCTACCTATGATTTGATATAAAAATACTAAGCAGTGGAACACTTTCATATTAAAATAATATAAAAAATTTCCCAAGTCTTATTGGAGATAAGAGACTGCATTTCATATTTCATTGCAGTCTCCCACTTGCCAGCATCATCTGCCTGACATGTTTCTTCGTAGCATTCAGGCTCTTCACCATCTGTAAGCAATAGATAATTCATATACCTTTTGTTTGGTATATGAGGTCGGGATGATCTTCTCAGTGCAGGAGGACTATGATCATGCGGTTTGCTAGACTGCTCTCCACTACTTTGCGCATCAAGTTCCTCTGAATCTAAAATCTCATCTTCATGTGGTGCTATACTGTTATCTGGCACGTCATCCTGCTCAACATAGACAGGATCACTCGTTTACTCACGAGTGCTCGTTGTATGTCTTTCTTTGCACATGACCATATCGTTGAAGATAGCATCGCTACTGCGGATTATCTGCTTATTCTCATCATCCCAAATTCGATAGTGAAATTCATCATTGTCATAATCGATGAAGGTGCATTTCTGAGATTTGGGAACAAGCTAACTCCTACTTTGATCACTGATATATACATATACAACACAACCGAAGACTTTAAGATGTGAGAGTTTTACTTCTTTTCCACTCCATACTTCTTCGGGTATCATGTGCTCTAATGGAACCGATGGCCCTCGGTTGATCAAGTAAGCTATTTTGCTCATTGCTTATGCCCATAACTGCTTTCGTAGACATAATTGCATACGGATTTCGGGCTCTTTCAGTCAACGTTCGGTTCATACGCTCAACTACACCATTGTGTTAAGGCGTACTTGGCACGGTTATCTCCATTCGAATCTCGTGCTCAAAGTAGAATTTCTTGAATCTGGTGTATGTTTATTCACCACCATTGTCGGTTCTAATACATTTGATCTTAAGACTTGTCTCATTTTCAACCATAGTTTTCCATCTTTTGAAAGTATCAAATACTTCGGACTTTTGCCTTAGATAGTAAACACATACCTTCCGAGAGTGATCATCGATATATGTCATGAAGTAATATTTCCACCAATAGATGAGATACTCGTTGGTCCCCAAACATCAGAGTAAACAAGTTCCAGTTTTTCCTTCTTCAGTGTTCTGCCACTTGTCTGAAAACTGAGCCCCTTTGTTTGCCATATATGCAATTCTCAACATGTCAATTTCTATTGACTGGAGATCTGATAGTAATCTTCATTCATTTCTCACTCATGTGGCCTAGTCTCTGGTGCCACAAGCTGTCATTTTCGTTGCTAGCTGCAACTGCAATTAAGCAACAATCGCTTGATGTCATGTAAACCATCTTTTGGTCCGACCCAAACGGATTGGCGAATAGAAACCATTTTTTCACACCTATGAACTTGGTCCATAGGAACATCGAGTCCCTGATCAATAAATAAATAGCATTACACGCTAAGTAGAGTTGTCAAAACGGGTCAGCCAGACTCAAACGGGTTGGCCCGCCAACCCGTGGCCCACACGGGTCTGGCCCGTTTGGGCCCGCCTCCATGCGGGTTGGGTAAACCCCAAACCAACCAAAAAAAAAAATTTAAAAAAGAATTATGACTGAACTTGTCGAGCTTGGAACCGATGCAAGAAGAATAATAAAACTTGTTTCAGGTTTTACTAAACATTAACATTGCTACTAAAAGTACTTGACTAGAATCGATATTTTACTCAATTTTGAAATACATGTTGCAATTTTCAAGTACGACCAAGTGAAAAATATATAATAAATCGGATTCTTCAATGTAATATAGTTATTATTATAAATTGAGGCTAAAAAAAAGAATAACCATTTTAAAAAAAAAGGGCCAGCCCACAAACTCACGGGCCAACCCTCCAAAACCCGCAGCTCGTTTAGGCCAACCCATCCAGTGAGCCTAAAAAAATATTGGCCCAACCCGCCTATTTGGCAGATCGGGTTGGGCCAGGCCTTGACACCTTTGACGCTAAGTGCTCTTTGATAAATAAAAAATTGTTGAACTTGTGACATGATTAGACAAAGTTATCGGTAAATTACGTTGAAATTGTCTGTAACCAACCTGCTTTAGGAAAAAAATTCAATATGTATTTATAAAAAATCGACTCAAGCCAAGCTCGAGCATTTCCAAAATTTTTTAGACTCTAATATGAAGTCGAGCAGTTGTTTAAAAGAGCTCGATCACTAAATTGAATAATTCTTGGCCACTCGATGGGGGTAATACCACAAGTGTTGGATCAATATGTAGCCAAATACCCATTGGTAGCTAAGAAGGATTCTAAGTTATATCAAACAAATCAAGCTCAAAATCAAACTTTAAATCGAGCTAAGCTCAAATCCAAAATATTTCATTTTTTTAGCTTAGAGGCGACTTGAACATGTGACAAAATGACTAATATTTGGCTCGATTTAATTCATTTGCAACTCCGCGGTTAATGAATCGCAAGACATGACTGGATCAACTTTCAGAAGCCATAACTGAGTATTACTTACATATATACACATACAACCAACAGAAGGTAAGCAAGTGCAGCATCAACTCTGTGAAGAACGGCAAGGCTTCAGGTTCAAGTGGTGATATTCAAGAAGCGTGGCTCTGAAATGACCCAAAACACCACTTAATCTGCTCTTGAAATTCCACAAAATACAGAAGCTGATGAGTAGCAATCAACAGGGGCTGATCACCTTCAAGAAAACCAAAAAACTGGGGGGAAAAAGGTGTTGCCATCGGAAACTTTCTAGAATAATTGTTGGAGCCAGCAACTGTTAACTGCATCCTTCTCCAGTCCATCTTTCAATTTGTTGATCTGTTCTAATACTTGCTTCAAGTCCATTTTTTCCACTGGCAGCTCAGAGAAGTCTTTTAAGAACTGACGAGCTCGTTCAGCACCCCTACCTACATCATCAGCATCCCATTTTCGCTTCCGTATTGGTAACATCTGAAATAGCAGGACAAATCCAGATACAACATCAAATATACAAATTGCACGATCAATCAATTTTCTCATTTGACTTCTGCAATTAGGGGAAATGGTGATGATGGTGAAATGTTAAACGATGCAGCAAAAATCTTACATATCTTCAATCCAGTAAATGTCTAGACATTAATGCGCTTAATTCTTCTAAAATACTTTTTCAGTTTTTTTTTTCACAAAATACCATGCTACGTTTTAATCGAAAACTTTGTGAGGTGAGGGTGGCAACTAGCAACAGTGTTTGCCTTCTAACATTGCGAAAAGTTGTGTTCCTACCCCTGAGGTCATCAGATCAGACGCAGATTGAATATGCTCTGCACTTTAAAGAAAATTAAATACAACAAGGGGACGGTTCCAGCTTTCTCAAGGGACGTTTTCTTCTTTTGGCATTGAGAAAGTATTGCTTATATTGGGTCAAAAGTTAGAATATTAGATCATAATAAAGAAAATATGTTCGTTTTTTATGACCCTTTGAAAAATAAATGATTACTTGGTAGGCGATCAATTTAGTGTGTATGTACTCACACAGATCTCAAAATCGAATCAAAAAAATAATTTAAGTTGTAGTTTCATTTATTCATTTAACTTTTAAATTATTAACTCGGATCATTTTGGAAACAATTTTTTAATTGCCCCAGGTAGTTCATAATGCATTATGGCTATCAGTAAAGAGTTCATTAGATTATAACTTTTGTATACATCGTTTATAGTGAGCCATGATCCTAAGGTGCCCATATGTAAGTTGTAACCCAACACTAAAAAGGGACGGACGATTCAAATTACCAGTAATGGTTATTTAAGGAGGGAAAAGAGTAATTTGTTCATGTAATTTATCTCTCTTTATCTGAAAATTTCTATGGTTCATCAATAACCGAGTATTATTTTCCATCACCGTCCAGTGGAGTTTTATCAACTAGGACATATTTAATTGAAATCAGAAACTTATAAATCAAACTCTTGCAGTATACATTTTGCCTGATTGAAGGTAGCTAAAGATTTACCTCTTTCGCATCATGGCGCAAAATTTCCATGGGCGAAAAATCTTCCAACTCAAAAGCCTTTGAGCGGGCAAGAGCAACAACACATTCTGGAAAGTTGGCAAATTCTGCTACATGTATACCAAAGCTTTGATCACAGGCGCCTGGTTCAACCTGGGAAATAGTAGAGAACGCAGAACATTATTAAATGCATTTACACTGTTTAATGAGCCGAAAGCACATGAGCAATCCCAATTCAAACTCGGAAGAGTCATAAACAACTTATCACTCCATCTAAATCAAAATGAGCCCACATTTAATTTCTTTCATGTTTGTAACAGACATACACACATTACAATGCCCTACGTACATGGTTGCCTTATAAAATACATTAATAAAGAAATCATTTCCTCTATTCTAGTTTCTGTGGGTTAAGAATGAACCATAAAAGCAACTTGACCGCACATTCACACCTCTAGTGTCATGCACATCACCCTCATCACTCAACATCAAACCTAATATGCACTAACATGGTCAACACAAACAGCCTGAATATAAATACATAGTGGCAGAGGTACAGAGTGTGAAAGGAGAGAGGAACCTTGTAAAGCATGGTAAGCTTGCGAATTGATGGGTCAATGTGAGCAGTCACGTGGTAATTAGCTACTCCAATATGCTTTTTTGAAGATAGCTCGTCACCAGTATTTTCATGAGCTAGTGAAGTCAGCTCATGAAAGTGAGTTGCAAACAGGGTAGGTGCTTTTATAACTTCAACTATGTGCTCACAAATAGCCCAAGCCAGACCTGAAATTCCCACAATGCAATATTTCAGAGTCTAGTTAATTAGCAAAACAAAATTGAATACAAAAAAAGCCAGCAATATGCCTCAAGATTGAGCCATATAAAAGGACCAAAGTTAAACAAAGGTACCGCACCCATTTCAATAAGTGGGAAAAAAAGAAAATCGACAGACATCAATATGATTTGCATCAAACATCAATCAGTTTATTGCCGCAAATAGCCATATTGTTCTAGACGCTACACAAATAAAGTTACATAAAATGTATTTCACTAAAATTTTCTGAGGATTCATATCCTTCTCTGAACACCAAAATAGGGAAAACAAGTTCAATCACCAAACTACAAAACATTCATAGTAACTTAACTCAAGAACATAGCCTCATTAAGCAAATCATGGTCTAGTATTTTGATGGGTTCATGCCTATTTACGCACATGCACCCAAAACAATGTAGTTTCTACAAGAATCTTCATAGTCATGCACAATAGTAATTAATTAACTACTCTACTTATTGTATTTAATGATCTCTCGCTTCTGTGCCAGCACACGAAAACAACCCCAACAGGATATTTGTTAGGAAAAGGCCATAAAACTACAGAAAAAATATGGTATTTGTATTACCTAATACTAGTACAAGTGTATACAGAAAATAAAAAGACGTGTAATGCTTGTGCACAAGTGGAGTTCTGAATGGGCAAGGGCAAAATTAAAACAAAGATGCAGATAAGTAAAAGACTGACCAAATCCATCATATGTTGATGTGCCACGACCTAGTTCATCAATTATTATCAAAGACTTGTCTGTAGCTCCTTTCAATATTGATGCAGTCTCTAGCATTTCTTGCATGAAAGTCGAAACTCCACGCATCTATACAAGGGAGACAAGGAGGCGAAATGAAACAAATGAATTATAACTATACATCCTTCTCTCACACAAAAACATATGTTTGCACATAGTGAGGGATTTCATAGTTTCAGTTAGGCAATTCTATGTTATTTGGGTTCCTTCTTACAAACCTACAATGGTTTTGCACTTCTCAAAATGTTTTATCTTTGTCTCATCTGTGTGCATAGATCAGTTGAAAAACAACCAAACGTAGTGCTACAATCAATGATAGAAATCTATAAGTGAATTTGGATGTAAACACAATTTAATCATAGCGAAGAAAATATAGAAGGTATCATGTTGTCTATCATGTTATAATCATTACAATGACAAATAAATAAATAAAACACAAAAAGTGTCTTCACCAGATTTGCAATGATGAACTCAGAATTGATATCCATACTATTAAAATGATATCTAGGTCAAATCAAATTAAGTAATCCTCACAGAGAACTTCTTCCCACTTACCATCAAAGCCAAAATAACAAATGTAAAACACAAAATCTCAACTTTCATCTTTTCCATTTAAACTGCATATAGCTGAAGAAACTAATTCGATGCTAAAAGAAAGAAAGTGATTGCAGTGTTCTAAAAAAATGGAGTTTATGAACCCTCGATCTCATGAAACCCCCGATCCCCGACAACCACGCCGACAACTGTAGGTCTATTCACGGGTCATGTATGATAGGCGACAATGAAATACCTTATCTACAGTCACACTGGAAAAATATACCAGAATTTAACCCAATTCAACAAGTTAAATTCTTATCACGATAATATTACCTGGCAGTCACCAGCACCAACACGAGCAAAGATACAGTCACGAATAGAAATGCTAGCACTTTCACATGGGACGAAGGAACCAATTTGTGCCATCATAACATTCACGCCAACCTGTGAATACGTAGACCTTAGCACAGCCTAATTTCAGAACAATCTTGAATCATATGCCATGCATTGGAAAATCTTGAAATAGTTGTAAAGGAATACTTATGGTCTCAATTCGAACTTAGCAGAACGAACTATTTGGTTTTGATATTACTCATTGAGCTGCCGTGATTATAACGGAGGTGGAGAAGCCCCATAACCCCAACATTTAAACAAGGGAAGTCAATAGCAGAAAATATATTTTTAAATATTTTGTCATTTGAACCCGTGTGCACTTGCATGTAAACAGTTCCAATGGCTCTCTACAGTTGATAGTTTAACAACACCTTTCCAATGAACTTTTCACCTGCATCACCAGTCCCTGTGGAGAAACTCCATGCTTGATCTTATCAAGGTAAATAAGAGTTAACCCTAAGAAATACAAGGAAGATACAACTAACCATTAATACTGAATTTAAAATTTTAGTTCAATCCTTAGTTCTCATCAATGATGCTTATCAACGACACGCGAGAACTTTTCCAATATGCACATTAAAGTGTTAAACAAGATTTTTACCAACCTGTCGTATGAAAGTTGATTTTCCACCCATATTAGGCCCTGTGATAATCTGGAACCAACTTTTTTCTCGGACCTGGAAACATCGACAAAGTAATCAATGAAAAAATATCAGCATAGGCTGATGAATATAGGTCATCCACAGAGCCGAGAATTTACTAGCTTGCAATCGTTTGGAATAAAGTTCACCCAGTCTTGAGCTTCAACACAAGGATGCCGACTTCCTTCTAAAATAATGTTTCCTATGTCCTGACAAGTAAGACATTGTTAAAAGAATGTTGCAACTTCTTTGCAAGAAGTTAGGGTGGTTAGCTAACTCTTACAGGTGGATTGATGCTAGGTCGTGTGTAAGGAGTCGGACAATTAGCAGCCAAATCAGCAAAACCAAGTAAAACATCTAATTCAGAGATAGACCCAGCTATTCCTTCGAACACCTGAAAAAGAAAACAACACAAATGACAATGATGGGAAAATTTCTGAACAGTGGCTGGGAGAGATCACAAGCATTCAGTAACATGTACCTCAGAAAAGGAAGCAACAGTTTGAACTACTTTTGCAACCAATTCTTTCTGGCAGTTTTTATACTCCTCAACCACCTTTTGGTATTGGTCACTAAGTTTTTTAAGCTTGGTGTTGGTAAATTTTACCCCATCTTTGCGAGTTTCAAGGATAATAAAATGGGTATTTAACTTCTTCCTTACTTTTGGTTCTTCCTTTTTCGTAATTCTAAGGACATGTCCATATTGTGCGCCTTTTTCTAGTTTCAGAGCTTTATCAAGAGCAAGATCAAGATCGTTAGCTGCTTTTCTGTGCAATTCATGTATCTGCTGTCCCAGAGACTCTTGCTCACTTTTCCAAACAGATAACCGTGAATCATATTCAGCTGAAATCATGTATTCTCCATTCTCGAGTTGATCAAGGTCAATGGCAACTTCAACAAGACTTATGAACCTATTCAAATGATCATCACCTGTCCAATATTCTAGAATGTCCAAATACCTGTCTTTGATCAATGAACGAAACTGGCCTCTGTGCTGGTCTAATGCGCTTTTGATGTATGGCAGTCTGATGCTCGACTGCATAAAAAACAAATAAATTCACGTGTGGTGAAAAAGATATAAGAATATTAACCATTTTTCAGCAATTTAGAAGGATGCAAGTGTTAATGAGTCAAAGAAAGATAAGTATTTCAACCTCATTGTTTCTATGCTTATTATCAAACTATCAATGAACGGGTAAAAAATATCTAAAAGAACTTATCTTGCTAGTGCAAGTAAGCATTTTGGACAGATTGACACTCCATACAATCTGAACAATTTAGAACAAACAATATGGTAAAATTGGCATAAAAGAAAAATTCAGGCTAAATTCTAGCTCGCCAACGAGTCAAAGATATACACTTTTCTTTCCTTACTTTACCATTAAGTCAAAAGTTTTGGAATATATTATTAAAGTATATTTCAAGAGAAGCAGAAAATACCTGGTAAAGCTTAACAACATGCACTAAACTTGCTCTTTTCTTCTGAAGACAGCATGTAAGTCGCTCTATATCTGAAATTCTTTTCAAATGTTGCCTTAAATCTTGACGAAGGGTGCTATCCTCAACAAAAGCTTGAACCAAATCCAGTCTAGAGTTTATCTCGTTTACATCTATCAAAGGTTGTTTCAGCCATAAGTGAAGTAAGCGCTTGCCCATTCCGGCAGTACAGGTTCTATTCAGAAGGCCAAATAAGCTAAAGTTTTTGTTAGCATCAGTTTTTCTCTCAAAGACATTTAGCGCCCTCATAGCAGCAGAATCCAATCTCATATAACTATCAAGATCATATCTTTGGACTGTATAGTTACCATAATTGCTCTCATCTGCAAGTAAATCTACATAAGAAACGATACATGCTAAAGCACCAGGTGAGATTTCAAATTCAGAGAGCAGATCTTTTACTGAATCGCTAGACCCTTTCACAAGCCTGCAGAGATCCTGTACCAAATCTCTTACTTTAAACTCAGTTTTCTTTCTTTCGGTTATCATTGCACCACACCTGGAAAATGCATCCATCAATGATTTATATTCACTAGATTTAAAAATCTCTTCAGACAAAAGGCATTCTTTGCATCCTAGAGCAACAAGAGCTGACTCCACATTTGTAAAGTGACTATCATCAGGAAATTCAGCCAATCCAAGAATCCTTCTAGTCAGATCAATATAGCTCAAACCAACACTCCGTACATTGTCCCGAATATTAAGTGCAATAGCCACAATCACAGGAGAGTCTTGCATGTCATTGTTAGCAAACAGAATGTCTTCAAAACTCCCCAAATTTCCAGGGGTTCCAGTTTTCACTAGTCTCCAATTTGCTCCGGTGCCCTCATACAATTCGAGAGTGTGATCATTCCTCTCCAAAAGAAGGTCACGGGCCACTGTTTCAAACATGTTCTTACTCACGCTAACACTAGATATGGCATCAGATCCACTTCCTAGCTGGCGCATAGCTGTTGTGGTGTGATAATATGTCTTTGCTATGAAAACTGCATTCTCACCATGAGTTGTATAATAATCCTGGAAAAAGAAGGGGTGCAAGATACCTTAGCTCTCAAGCATTCTAATCCGACAAAAATCTAGGTTAGTTAATTCAAAGATAAGACAGTCAGGCTAAAGAACGCTATTAACCTATTTTTAATAGAAAAACAAAAGCTAAAGAAATCTGCTTGATTATTTTTACTAATACCAAAATTGTAAATTTTGGCGAAATGAATAAATTCTAATAAGTAATTTTTAAGGACTAGATTAGAACTTTCAAAATTTGGCCTGATTAAAATGACTATTATCTCAGTATCGGCAACCTTTAAACATGGTTGAAATCCATTTATTCAATACAGAAGCCAAAGAACATTCTATATAACCAACTTCATATTTCAACAGACTCAAAGCTTTTCTGTTGAGTACATTTATGATTTAACTCTCGCGCCCAGTAAACAAGGGACGCCAGAAGGCTACTAACCCGACGATCAAAGAACCGAATAGCTCTAGAGTCCTGCAAAAAAGAGAAGAGAACAGCTATTTTAACCTTTTTCCAACAATACAATATTTATCACAATGAGAACTCACATTATACTCTAAAAAACAAATGAATCTCTTACCCCAGGTAGTCTTTTGAAAAAGGAAAGAAACCCTTGAGTTTGTTTGGCATCTAGCATGCATTAAATCCAAATTAATACCGGTGTTACAGCAAACTAAAAACAAGATAAACTAAGCCAGAAAAAGAGAATAAAATAGCGTGCAACTGTACCAAGTTTAAGCTCGGGAAGCTTAATCTGATCTCCCAAATCCTCGTCCATTTGTTCGTGCAGCAGCAGCAGTCCTATGGAGCCGAACGTAAAATCGCAAAGAAAGAATTGTAGTTGTGAGTTTTAGGTTTAGCGATTGGCGGGAAGGAGACGAGGGTCTCAGGAGTTGGCGGCAGGCTCTAATAGTTGGCCTGTGTGCTCTAACAGAAGTGTTTAGCAAATATTTGTCCGACTAAATATACTTTTAGCCATTATTGTTATGGAAAAATTTATTGTCGGGGCAATTATTGTTATTATTAGAGTAAATTTTATGTTAAATTCATAGAAACTGATCTGGATGCAACAATAATTGCTCTCACAATATCATAAAACATTTGTTTAGAAAGAAATAGTATGATTATTCGATATACATATGTGTGGAGTAGAATTCATGAATTTTGAATCCTTTTAAGAGAGCATAATGACGACCAAATAAGACATGTTTCGAAGTTATATACAAATATATAGAGTTCAAATGGATTAATGATGATGTTATGACCGAAAGAAACTCTTGACGAACACTGACGCATGTACACAACGAACACTGACGCATGTACACAACCCAACTTGATTGTTTCTTTAATTCATATAGCCTATCACAATCTACTTGGTTATTATTTAGTATCAAGAAATGAATACATAAATGTTTTCAACCATCTTATTTTCGTATATAAGGTTTTTTTCCCTCATTTGAATAAATAATAAAAAATACAAAGAAAGAAACATTGAGATAACTTAGTAATCATAACTTAGTCTAATCATGATTACTTGTATAGATTTTAATCAAATAACTTTAATTTTAAGAAAAGAGTAAATATGAGATAAATTATGGTAAAATTTTCAAATGTTAGTATAATAGTTTGTTGAACATTAATGCATTCATTCATACATCGGATATGCTAACGCTTATTAATGCTTTATTCACCCTACTCGAACGGTCGAACCCAAAAAAGAAAACCATAGACATATACATTCACACACATATATATACATATTCAGAAAATAACAGAAAATCTAAAGAATTTTCGAGCCATCATCCAATGAAAAATAACTAACTGTGGTCTTCAAAAAGGGTTGTTGGTTCAGGTTTGATAGCATTACTTGTCTGACTTGAACACAAAGACAACAAATCTTGCTTCTATTTATCATCACATAAATTTTGATATAACCCCAAAAACTTCCACTCATATGTGAAATCAAAATGAGCACGAAAATCAAACAGTTTAAACTGCACTCTTCTTGTTCCTGAAGTTCTCTTTCAGTAATGCAAACTTTTTCTTACACAGATCAACGCTTTTCCCAGGGACTGCAGCAGCGACACGTTCCCATCGTTGGTTAGTGCCATTTGGAAAGGTTTTAAGAGCTTGGATCAAAGCTTTCTCCTGAGCCTCAGACCATATATCCTCGTCAGAACTCGAAGAAATACCATTCTCAACATTACTATCATCTGAAACTTTACTATTGCCGTGGTTGGAAGGATTGGGTGAATCACCTGATTGCATAGCCTCTTTATTTGCCACGGTGCTGTTCCTGAAGCTCTCTTTCATCAAAGCAAACTTTTTCTTACATTGGCTCATGTTTTTTCCAGGAACTGCAGCTGAAACTCGCTCCCATCGTTGGTTAGTGCCATTCGGAAAGGTTTTCAAAGCTTGGACTAGAGCTCTTTCCTGCGCAGCAGACCACAAATCTTGATCTAAACATGGAGTAACCCCATTGGCAGCTGTACTTCCTACTTGACTTGATGATTCTAGCAAATTGTCTGCGCTAGAAGCATTCCTCTCAGGCACACTTCCATTTGATAACCCGGGCAAATCTTCTCTAGTTGTAAGAGGAGATGCGATTGTTTGAACCGACTTTCTTTTCTCCAGGAAAGAGTCAAAAGCATTAGTAGAGTCAGGCTTCTGAAGAAGAACTGTTTTTGTGGCCTTGAGTATCTCTTCCACGGACCTTTTAGTACCAATATATTCAGAAATCACTTCCCACCTTCGAGAAGTACCTTTCGGATATTTCTGTATTCCCTTCCTCAAAAGCTCAATCTCTTCCTTATGCCAAGGTTTTTCCCTTTTCTCGGTACTGCTTTGTGCAACTTGTCCATTTGCCCTTACGGAACACTGCAAATTTTTCTCATCTTGTTCCTCATCCTTAACTTCGTGCTCTAACTCAAGTGCCTGTCGCAGAAGTTTAGCACTCTCCATGCCTTCCTTTCCTTCCATCATGTCACATAGATTCCTTAGCTGTTCTTTATCCAGTGACGCACAGAGATCCTCCACATTGCTATCAGTAAGATCAAGCAAATGCCTGGACAAAATAGGTACCGCAAGCAAACGAAGGCGGGTACGTTCTTTCCGAAGTAGCTTTTTTTCTCTCTCCTTCAATTTTTTCTGATTTAATGCAGCTTCAGCGGCCTTTTTCTCCTCCTCCTCTTTCCTCTGCCTCTCCTCCTCAACAATCCTCGCTTCTTCTTCTTCCTGCAATCTCTTGGCCAAAAGCTTTGCCTCCTTCTTCCTCAGCTTCTCAGCTTTCTGTTCCTCTTTCCGTCTCACAAGTCTAGGGTCCCTTTTATAGGCATTATCAACAAGAGCACGAATACGGATATATTCTTCTTTCCTTGCTCCCTCCGATAGTTTTGCATTTTGCCTTTCCATCCACCTCTTGTGTTCACGAGTCTCAGCCTGCTCAATATCAAATTCATCAGCATGAGGAAATTCCCTCCAGCTCTTGAAGCTATACCAAAAATCATAAAAGCTATCCACTTCTTTAAATGGAGTGCTATCATCCCCCAAAGTTGGGACTGGCTGGTTTACTGACCAACGTCCATTCCGCAAGAAAGCAGGTCCAAAAAGCTTAAAAAATTCATGGGGCGCGCAATCACAAGGGATTTCATCATCAAACTCATCTGTGGAATCGTAGATTCTTCTCCTAACTGGGTCAATTAACACCTCATATGCTTCTTGAATGGCCTTGAAATGGCTTTCTATCTCATCCTTTTTCGCTTGCTTAGCAGCCTCGGTTTCCTCTGCAAGCAAAAGAGCAGCCTGCTTGTCAGGATGATGTCTCAGAGCAGCCTCACGGTAACTCTTTTTTATCTGATCCTCGGTAGCAAGATACCTCAAATGGCTCAAACCCAACAGAGCATAATGATCCTGCTGCTTAGATTCACTTCCAGACTTCTTCCTACCTTTGCTACTGTATGCATCTGATGATTGTACATAAACACTTTCTTTATCCTCTGAAACTACCTTGTCATCGTTATCTGTTTGTACGTCCTCAATGTGGCCCGTCAACCTACGGGCAGCAATGTTAAACGCATGCCCTGCAGGTTCTAGATTTAGAGCCTTGACAGGAAGACTATTAGAACATACATAGATTGGTTCCCCATCTAAAATTTCGTTTGAGTACGTAATCAACAACATGCTTCTCCTGGAAGTCACAACAATCGCACATCAATGTCCAACAATCCACAATTGACCAGCTTCGAACAAGAAAATCTGATAAAAGCCACAGTAACAAATATTACCAACAACAAAAAATCATTAAAGCGAAAGATTCTTCTAACTTCTTATAGAGAGTTGACGTAATAAGTTCGGATTCATACTTTTAATCACTCTTGATTTTCAATAACGAACAGAAAAATACCATCACCCAAAAAAAGAAGAAAATTAAATCTGCACAGAACAAAACCAACAGGGAATAACATCATACTGGAATTAACTGAAAATATGCTCACAATGGAAAAAAAATCGCCGCCACAGCCGAGACTGCTGAATGATGATTGGGGATTGAGAGCTAGGGCACCTGTTTTTGCCACTACGAAATGGTTTGATTATGTTATATATATCTCATTATGGGCCGCTAAATTGGAATCATTGAAATATTATGGGCCTAATAACCGATTGTTTCAGCACATTTATTAATGCGCCTAATACAATAGTTCAGATCCAACCCAGGTCGTTGTGAGTAAGCCACTGGATCCAGCTGTGTGAGTCGGGCTTAGCTCCGATCTCAGTCCACTATAAAAATTATCCATTAAAACTTGGCCCAATAAGGTCATGCATGTGGCTCATAGCCTCATACTCATCTCATAAAATTATGGGATAATACATTAAATGATCCATCTTATTTGCACTCATTCACGATTTAGTTTCTATTATTTACACTGACCCGATTTAGTCCCTTTAGTTTTCTAATTTGTCTCAAAGCAGCCCTAAAGTTAAATACACCGTTAAAACTAACGAAAATAGACTGAATCGGGTCACTTAAAACTTCAGGGACTAAATCGTGAATTGACAAAAAAATTAGGGATTGATTGGGGTAATTTGATATTGAATTAATTTTTTTTGATAAATTAAATTTTTCAAAAAATTTCTACTGTTTTGGGATACATTTATCTGGAATACTTCGAATATATATCTCATATGTTTAGTTAACAAATTCCTAACCGATTTTACTCAGTTTTTGATTTTTCAAAATGATTAACTATGGTACTTCAGTAGCCGAAAATCATATTTTACGGGGACATTCCGTGCAATTGATCGATATACCCGTAAACAATAACACATTTTGAACAACTTTCATTTTATACTAAGACGAAAAATAGTTTGGAAATATAAGAAATGAAGGCATGAAATCACAACTTGAAGATGATATTTTATTGTCAGATTCCAACAATGTTCTTCATGATTTTTCAAATTTTCTGGGTATTGATTTTTGTTACATCTGTAAAATTAAATGTTTCTTGGTTGGATATCTTTCGTAATGTTCGAAGATTTTTTGGATATCTTTCGTAATTTTGGCATATTTTTGACTAATTTCTACCATTTTTCTGCACCAATTTTCTGCATAATTCTCCACGAAATTTCTTGATGAATATGATGAATTTAGGTGTATATATAGGCATAAAGAACGTAGACTAGTTGCATATAGCTTGACACTTGACACTTGTAATTTTTTATAATTTAAATTGTGTTAACATTACATTTATGAATGTAGATGTATTTTATCTAAGCGGGAAAGCGTATTTGTTCATAATTTTTAATGATTTTTAATGACTTTTGTGGAGTCTAAAAAATCTGGAGATATTCAACATATACTTTTATATACTTTATAAAAGTCAAATGGTATCTAAAATTGGTTTTGTAGAGTTTTAAAAAGTTTGCTGATAGTCAAACTTGATTTTTATAAACTCTATAAAAGTCAAGATATATCCAAATTTTAATAGACTTTTAATGACATTTGTGGAATTCTTTAAGTACAAAAATTGAAGCATTATGTACAAGTATAAAAAATCCAAAATTTTCCATCACTCATCTAATGGATTTGGCTTGACTTTTAACCAAAAAAGTGTGTAACCATGGCAAATAATCTCTCCTTGTCTATTTTCTGATTTGTGACTCTGGTTGCGTGCTTTCTGTAAATTCTAGGAATCTTTCTTTTACTCTCCATATGTGTGTTCCCATGGACCATGGTGGTATCATTTCATTCTAGTGTTGTTGGCCGATGACACCTACTTTGATATGCTTCTGGATACAGTTATCATCCTTAAAAAACACCTCTTAATCTTTTTTTATTTGCCACCCAGATTTTCCTTATATTGAATACCAAGCAACATTCTTCTTTCTTGGTAGCTGACAACTCAAAATTATGCATGAGGAACTCTTAGAACACGTGATACTCTTTAAATATTTTTCAAGTATTGCAGTCCCTTTTTAAGTGATTGCATATGCAGTGATACTATCGACTTGCGAATATATGAGGGGATTGTCTATGAAATTTCATTTGTTAACATTCATTTTGTCATAGTGTTTTGTGGAGAAACAATGAAGAAAATAGATAATCCACTAGTTTACTTGGATGTATCCATCAGTTTTTACCAAGACATATATTCCTGCATACCCAAGTTGGAAGTTGGAAAAAAATCAATAATTAAATCTTCTACAATCGCTGGTCTTTGATTCAAAAGAGTGGCACCTATATGAAATACACTTCAAAAGTGGTGTTATACCGGAACATCCAAAATGAAATGTAAACATCATACACACATAAGAATACGAATATTTACGTGGCGACGATTACCTACGTACACGACAACAACTCAATATATTGATATTTTCAGACGAGAATTACAAAAACTCTCGGATCACATCATATCTCACATATACAATTCAGAAACTCCTACACTTGAGTTTGGTTGAGAGATTCTTCGGATGAGGAATGATTTTGAAGGTGAGGAATATTAGTTTATATAGGCATGAATGAAGCCATCGGTGGACAATTTCAAGTTAAATTCTTCTTCCTCCATTTTTTACCAAGCCTCCATTGCTACATTGTTTCAACTCTTTCTGGCCTCCAAAGCTACAGTGGAAGAGAGACCACTGGCTAACAATCTCCACCTTGACGATTTTCCACTGATATGTGCTACCTCATTTAGTACGCCCTTAGGCACTAGATACTCGAGAGATGTTGATCGAGTCCAAACAGTGTTGAAACATGATCCATGTTACCACCGCTGCTAACATGTCTGCAAGATTATCGGCAGTCCCAATTTTCCTGAGTAGAATATCTCATTCTTATACTATTTCCCGAAAAAAATGGTAGCGGACATCGATATGTTTGGTGCGACTATGATGAACTTGGTTCTTTGCCAGACATATGACAATTTGACTGTCACAGAAAATTTCTTTATTTTTCTGCATGATGCCCAAGTCTTTCACCAAATTATGCAACCATATGCCTTCATTGAATGCTTCTGTGATTACCATATACTCTTCCTCTGTAGTAGAAAAAGTAACTGTAGACTGTAGCGTGGATCTCCAATTCAATGGTCCTCATGTCATGGTAAACATATATCCAGTTGTTGATTGACACTTATCAAGATCACCAGCATAATTCGAATCGATGTATCCAACTAGACGTTTGATCTCGTCTTTCTGAAATTTCAGACTATATTCACAGTACCCTGAATATACTGTAAAATTCACTTTATTGCATGCCAATGCTCTTTACCAGGGTTGTGCATGTATCGGCTCACCATGCTAACGACATGAAAAATACCATGTCTTGTGCATACCATTGCATACATCAGAGCTCCGACAACATTTGCATAAGGAATGCTATCTATTTGTCTCATCTCAGCATCTGTAGTAGGAGACATTGATGCGCTCAGTTTGAAATGTGGAGTTAACGGTGTACTTACAGGTTTGGTATTTCCACATTTACCAAATGTTTGGAGTACATTCTTAAGATACTGGGTCTATGTCAGAGAGACCGTGCCTTTTATTCAGTCTCTCTTGATCTTCATTCCAAGAATCTTCTTAGCCTATCCAAGATCTTTCATCTCAAATATGAGCTGAGCTGAGCCTTCAATTTATCAATCTCTATTTGCTTTTAGATGCGATCAACATATCATCAATATATAAGAGCAAATAGATAAATGTACCATCTTGGAATTTCTTTAGGTAGACGCAATGATCAAACTGGCTACGTGTGAACCTCTGTTTCTTCATAAAATCGTCAAACCGTACCATTGTCTCGGTAACTGCTTGAGACCGTAAAGTGACTTGTTGAGCCTGCAAGTCCAACCTTCATGACCGGAAACTTTGAATCCATCAGATTGAGCCATATATATCTCTTCGTTCAAAGTTCAAATAAATCAATTATAAGTTACAAGTCTATCATTTAAAAAAGTCATTAAAAAAGTCCATCATTTAAAAAAAAGGCACTAAAAGTCAATAAAAGTCTAGAATGAAGTTTATGAAAATCATTTTATAATTCTGTGGAATTCTATAAAATTCAATAGAACTCCATTAACTCTACAAAAGTCTATCATTTAAAAAAGTAATTAAAAATCGTCAAAAATCATTATTGAATAAAGCCCCTAATTACGTTTTTTTTTTGTATTTTGTAAATATATTGGAGCAATAACTAAAATTTCTAAATATCTTTATAAATTATTTTTAGTTATTGTACTATAAAATAAAATTTCTATTACAGTAAAACATCTATAAATTAATAATGTTGGGGCCATCAAATAATTAATTTAGATATATATTAATTAATCGATAAATTAATAATTTATCAATTTAAAGAGTGAATAAGCTGCAATGAATTTAAATGAACCAACTTTTGAATAAAGTATTCGTGAGCTTGAGAATATGACTAATTGTAAGGACACCCTTAGCCCTTAATCCCTGATTAGTGTATTAACTGTAATGGCCCAATTTTTAATGAAAATTATTGGTACAAATTTTAACAATAATAATAGTTATAATAATAATATTAATATTTAAAATAAATAAATAAATAAATAAATAAAAATAAAAATTGAAAGAAGTATCGTGTAAAGTAAACCAAACACGATTTCTTTTTCTCCTCAAAAGTCAATTCTGATTCAGTCTTCATCTCTTCTCTTTGTCCGTTACCTTCGCCTCCTTCAATGCCCGTTTCTTCAGACTTCTTCATTTCACTCGCATTTTCCTCTCCCAAATGCCGACGCTTTTCACCCCTTCATCTACTCTGGCTTGTATAAGGTCAGACCAACCCAACCATTTCCGTATGATTTATTTCTCCAACTCCAGAAAATTTCAGATTTTTCTAAATTTCGATTTTTGAGTTCGAAATCCTTCCAAATCCAAGTAGTAGCAAGCAATCAAGAGGAATTCGGATTTGGACATCAATTGGTATGAAATTCGAATTTTTATTATTATTTCGAAATTCTTCCTGTTTTTGATTTTTAGTACTGTTTCGATTTTTAATTGTTATATTTAGGTTAGTTGGATATAAATTGAAGTTTTAGGGGTTTAATTTGTCAAGAACAAATTTTAAGAATTGGTTCGAAGATTTTTCAGAAATGTACACTGGAATTCGAAGTTGGTTTTCGAAAAATGGTTACTGGAAATTTTAAGAACTGAGATTGTAAATTTTCGAAAATATTACTGGAAATTGCATATTTGATTTCTTAAGGAGTGAAGTTCGAAAGTGTTGTGTATATTCGAAGATGATATTTTTTCGAAGGTTTAGGCTGGAATTTGAGAATTTGTGTTTGGAAGATGATTTTTGGTTCGAAAATGTATTCTGGATTTCAAGAGTTAGGATTTTGTTAGGTTGTGTTAGAACTGAGTTAATTGATTATGATTTTAATATTGTTGAAATGGATAATAGGAAATATTTGATTATCTTGGAGATTTTGGAGGTTTGTAGATTTATCGTTGATAGGAAGCTTCGAGGTACGTAAAGGAAGTTGCAATTTTCCGCAAATTATTTTAAGTATTTCGTATTGTTTATTTTTGAAATGATTTTCGGATAGTAAGCATGCAAGAATTATTTTGAAAGATGATTTTTGATAAGAAATGTATTTTGTTGAAAAATAGAATTTTGAATAACATTTTATTGTGTGTGAAAAACTATTTTGAAAGGCCATGTTTGTCTTGATTCGGTGAATACGATTTGAAGTTTGTGAACTGTGGATATTTTTGTTTCGTTGTGGCTCGCATTGCGACGAGGATAAAAACGCGCATACTTTCGGCTCGTTGGTGACGAGAATAAAGAAACGCATTTCGTTTTGCCCGAAGACAGAGGGGGTATAATATCTGTCGATACCCTTCCAGCGGGTATAGTCTGGAATGATATCATTGTGTCACATCCGTATTTGAGTATGCATTTGTTTCATTACAGCATGTCTATGTTTAATGATTAATTCTATAATGTTAAGACATTATATGCTATTGTTATTCGTTTCCGTTACGTTTCGTTGGTTATCTGTGCAGTTATTTCTGTTATGATTCCGTTTTGTGAAATTTTGATTCCGTTAACTGCTCGGATTAAATATGTGTGAAAGTTATTTTGGATATGAAAGTATATTATTTTTCGTCGCATTATGAAAAATGATGTTTTTAAGTTTTTATCAAATGTTTATTATGCTTACTATAAAATGCTGCAACTTACCTTTACCTGTAATGTGACATATTACAGATGGAGTTGAAGACTTAGACGATGCGGAGGATATTTAGATTTATTATGAAGTTTTGAGTATGTTGGCATGTTTAAGTTTTATTTTGAGGATATGAAACATTTATTTTTGTTTTAGTTGGATTTTGATATTTGAAGTTTATTTTGGTTTAGTTTTTGTTTTTTTATGGTTTTGATGTTGTGGTGGTAGTGATCTGGTAGATCACAGGGCACAATTTTTAAGAGGAGACTCTGCCCAAATTTTTCTAAGTTAAAAGTCACGGGTAAAAAGTACTAAGTCAAATGTTCGATAAGAATAAAAACGTTTCCGCTAGACATAAGTTCAAAGTGATAACAAGATTTTGGAATTGAGTGAAGCCTTGTATTCAAGAAATTGAATACGGCGGGCGACCCGTCTGGGCGGGCTGTCACATTAACCACTATGTGTGGCACATGCTTTCAATAAAAAGTCAATCGGGAAGCTCAGATGATACTTTACCATTGAATGGCAATTACAAAATTTCCTTTAATACTCAATATCACAAGATCATCAGCCTAACAACAAATAGACTCATATGTTCGCCCTTTACCATCCCTTTGGTGCCACTTTTACATTGTGGGCTTTTATAAAAATTTGGGCAGAGTCTCCCCATAAATAGAACTATCCCGAAATAAAAGCACAACACATAACATAATTCCCGCCCAGGGAAACATAATACTCATCAGAATACAGCAAAACCAAGTAAATTCCCAGCCAGGGAAGACACCACACATATGATAACAAAAGTGGGTTTCAACACCCACATAATACACCAATGACTCTCATATCATAGCAATTCTACCCTTAATTGCATGCAATATAGAATGAAAGAGAGAAAGGCTCATGCATTTATATACAACCCATATACAAGTATAATCGTGCTCACATGCGAGCATCATGAATATGTATATAATCCTCAGGTGTATATAAGTACTCTATACGATACCGTGCTCCATCAAGCCCTGGTACCACGATCCTGGGAGTACCTCCAATCAACAGCTCGAGCTCAGCTCCACAGCCATCGATGTACCTGTTCACCTGTCCCAACAGAGACAGCCCCCAACGGGGTGAGCATACCAAGACACAAAATCCCATAATCACCATAATGAAATTCATAATTTACAACAAAGGTAAATACTAATGAATTTAAATGATACTCCCTGGATGGCAACCTCATTCGGGATTCCGTGTACTGTCCCTGTTCTCACAATCATCAAACTCATCAAATCTCAAAAATCAGTACATCAACACATTGATTAACCCATCGCATGCCTAATCCTCGAGTATCAATAGATAGTGATTTCAAATTCATTATACATGCAAATATAGATATCTCAATATCTAATACTGATTTCACAACCTCGCTATCAATCACAGATAGCTCAAATGCCTAGCATTTATTTTAGCAATCCTTCATTATACCTAGACATCTCAAATGTCTTATAATGAATACATGATTCTACGAACCTAGACATCTCAAATGTCTCATAATGAATACATGATTCTACGAACCTAGACATCTCAAATGTCTTATAATGAATACATGATTCTACGATCATCCTCAGGCATCTCAAATGCCCTACAATAGTCATATAAACCCAGTACCCCTTATATCTTGTAAGAGTTATCCTACTCTAGTGTCACGCACGCTACAAGCGGCGATATCAAGATTTGGTCGTTCCTTGGCTATATCAACATATATGTATAACCATACGCACAATATTCAATGAAATCAAAAATACCTTATGCATTTCACAATGCTCTAATATATATAGTAATGCTCGTACGTCGCACGTACCTTAAATCTCCGAAGTCCGAGCCAAACCTTGCTCGAGTTCCATGCCACGAGAAACGATGTGCTAACACGATAAATAATTCACAATTATTTACGAACATGCAACCCATGCTCAAGCACACCCATAACCCTCAAAATATTGTCAACACACGACAATTAACCTTTTAAAAAGACCCGGGGCAGGGTACATGCAGGGAGGAAAATAAATGAGACAATATCGAAATTGTTCAAGAACACCCTACAAATTTTCGAACCCTTATCTCACAAATCGAACCCAATTAAACACCATAATTCATCTAAAATGTGAATTAAGCTATCAAAGCAAGAATCAACACCCTTGCCAAAAACCCCCAAATTTTCGAACCAAACCCTACAAAATTCGAAAATAATTTCGAACCAAAACCACCCAAATTAGCAGGGAATTACATGAGAAGCATGAAAAAGGGGTAAGGAAGGTTACCCAAACGAAAATCGGAAGTAAATCGGTCGAAATCCGATAAACCCTAGAAATTGGGGATCGACGTTTTCCTGCAAAATTCGAACTCAATACGCGACGAAACTCTCAATTGCCGGAGGGGATAGCTGCGCCTCGACGAGACGAAGCCGGTGGCGGGTCGCACGCGCCGAACGGCGGCGGGCGCACGGCCTGAAGCCGCGGGGGCTGGGGGCGACGGGAAAATCGCGTGCGGGGAGAGAGAGAAGAAATTTGGGGCTGAAATGAAATTAATTCAAAAATCTCGGGTTCAACTGATATTTATAGCAAAAATACCCCGAAATACTAATAGCCCCACAAATACATCATGATTCATTAAAAATCATCTGTTTTCAAAAATTCTCTCTCTAACTCCAAAACCCCCTACCGGTGCTCACACAAGCACCCGAGATCCCGAGACACATCAAAAACCCAACTCTTAGGTTTTTCACCCAAATGAGAATACAATCTCAACCTCTGGATCCAACGATCCCAACTACCCAAATAAACGAGCCCAGAAGGCCCAACACCGCGATTAAACTCCAAATCGCCACGTAAAACAACTTTATGGATTATTAACACTACGGGATTAACATCTATAATCCCTGGTCCTCACACTAATGATATCGGTTACCGCAATAAAATAGATGTCAATCACTTGTTATATTATCCGGGTGCAAATGATTAATGTTCAGAGATCCAAAAGTTTAGGAAAAATTGTGGTTAACGTCATTGAAATCCTATTGCGAATTAAGTTGAAGATAATTCAGTATCTTTGGTGCAACTACCAATCACACGAAAAAAACCACGCATAGCGGCAATAATTCTTCACCTTTTTTTGTTGCAGTTTGAGAATAATATATCAAAGCTTTTGAATGCAATAAAAAAAGTCAGAGATTGAATCCAACTAGATTTAAATTTTGAGAAAAAAACAAACAATAATAAATTCTATATAACTAGATTGTCCTTTTATATTTGTAATTTAAAAATTATTAATTTATGATATTAACGGGGCTATAGATATATATAAGAGTTTTTCTAAAAATTATTATCTTATTAATTTATCAAAAATACTAAAATTTTAAACTGGTCTAAGTTGGGATCAAGAAAAAATATTATTTTAGATAATTTATTAATTTATCGAGTATTAATTTATATTGTTTTACTATATATTATTTACTCATTCATTCATCTTGTTCGATTTTATTTTTTAGGTATTTAGTGTGATATATAAAAATATATGGGTGTTATATATTTGAATATATATTATTTTTTACTTATAAATAATTTATCATATATTTTTAATACTTTTTAGTTGTATAATAAAATAATATTATATAAGACCGAAAATAATTTATTCATTGGTATTTGTTTTAGGCGAGAGCAATTTGTGCGATTCGAGCAGCGAACACAGTACACATACTCCGTCAGTGTGTGTGTGGTGGGGAGAAAGCTAATGGAGACCACGATTTGCCGCGGAAGAGTGGTTCTTTCCCCAAAGCAAGCCTTCCACCAAACAACCGGTAATTTTTTGTGCCTTTTTTCGGTAATTTCTTCACTAATTTCATTTTTATTTTCGTTGAATCATCTGTTTTGTTTTAATAACTATCGAGTTTGCCGATGTTAATTTCGTATGTGCCTATTTATTGTTTTTTTGGCCCGATTTAATTCCACTCCATACATAGTTGTATTATGCTGTGTATTGCTTCCCGTGAAAGGGAGGGGGGGCGGGGGGTGGGGGGCGCTGAAGCTTTTTATGAGACTGGAACTTCGTGGTTTTTAGTAGAGTACTGATGTGAAGGTCTTTCTTCTTTATTTGTTCCTCATAATTCTTAAAGAAGCAAAAGGAAGCAGGCGATCCATATAGAAAGGTAGATGACATTTGTGTGGATCGGAATTTGAACATGGACATAGAAAATTATGGTGTACTTTTGATTGTAGTTATTCTTTGGAAAATTGTAGAGGACTAGAGGAAGGCTGTTATGATGTCCCCATATTGAGTAAATTGATCTTTTTACATTTACTACAGCTAAATATATTTTGCTTGGTTCTCCGAAATGAGAGTTGCAATATGATAAATTTATTTGTGTAGGGGATAAATATCCACTTCATAAACAATGGACCAGTCGACGCACATCAATGGCAATGCTGATTGCTGGGCTAGGGAAAGGTGGTGGAGTTTTAGATAGACCCATCATAGAAAAAACAACTCCAGGTCGTGAATCCGAGTTTGATTTGAGGTATGGATATTGGAATTTAAATGGTGTAGCTGTTCCTTTTCTCCCTGGTTTTACTTTTTTTCTGCCCTTGCGTGGGCTAATCTTGACTAAAGTGTTGATTGAAGCTTATCATATATTGTTGATCAACCTGAGGTAAGTGTTGGGATTTTTCTAATTATGTTAGGGTTTTGATTTCCTTATGCGTTTGTTGATTTAGGGATTTTAGCATGACAAAATGCTCGTATCTTTTACATTTAATTAATGATGAAAATACTCGTATTTTCCTCAGGTCTTTGTTAGATCTTGTGTTAATTCGAAGAGCTACCTGATTAAATGTGAAATTTTGTTGCCAATATAGATTGGAAAATCTTTTATTTCTATCTCCCAAAGATCTTACTATACTTGTAACTCTATAATTCTCTCTTCAATCATCATTCTATTGGTATTTCCACTGTTCCCTACGCTTTCAAGGCTAAATCTAGCAGCTTTTTGTACAGCCCCCGGGATGTTCCAAGTCAACAAATAGTACTATAAGTCTTTCTTTGCCTCTCTGCATATTTCGATTATCGTTTCTTTAATATAAGTCAATAAATATCATATGCAGTCGGTGTTTTTTTTTTGTTAATTGAATTCGTGCCTCTATACTTCCAAATCCAAATATAGATCGACTTCAAACATTCTTTATTCTTTCTTTTTTTAGCTAATGGTTAGCTATTGAAATACATCATATTTAATGCTCAAACTATTCAATGGAGAAGTTGAATTGCCGCTTTTTTCTTGATTTTCTTAATTTTATCATTGGTGTTGTGCTTTGTATCTATGGTCCCCTAAATATTTCTGAATTACAGTTTCATCATATACATTGTTTTTTCGAATTCACGAGGCAATGTATTCTCAGCTAATAGCGGAGGTGATGTCCTTTCTCTGCAATCACACTTGCATTCATGATCGGTCCACATATTAATTTGTATATTTTTTCTCACTTGATATTTCTACATACGAATTCCACATAATACATATCAACTTTGCTGGTTTCATCTCATATATGGAGTTTGCTGGTTTCATTGATGTTAAAAGAAATTAAAGTTCATGTTATTGCCACTGACAATTTATGCAAGTTTTGGCTTTATTCGTCTAGGAAGTCAAGGAAAATGTCACCGCCTTTTCGTGTGATGCTGCATAATGACAATTACAATAAAAGGGAGTATGTGGTACAAGTATTAATGAAGGTTATACCCGGAATGACCCTTGATAATGCCGTGAATATTATGCAAGAAGCACATTACAACGGCCTTTCAATGGTCATAGTTTGTGGCCAATCAGATGCAGAAGAGCACTGCACACAGCTTAGAGGGAATGGCCTTTTGAGCACAATTGAGCCTGCCAGTGATGGTTGTTAGGTAATCGTAACCAATATCACTTGAGTATAATACGTACATAAAAAATGGAAATATGTTATTAATGTTGAGATTACTGTGAAGATACAGTCTAAATACAATTTTAAAAAACTTGTCTCGTTCTGTAGTATGTGTAGTTTGCTATAGATCTACTATTATTGGTGCTTCATACTTTCCTCGTAGTTCATATTTCCCATGTCTTAAGTCGAGCAAACACCTCTAGGTTCGCGGTATAGATTTGAACCCCATTTTATTCGTAAATCATATCAATTTTTCTTTTCCAACTATACAGATTCATTATAGCGGGTTCTTGTATTTGTTATTAGTTTTCCATTTGATAACGTATAGCACTAAAAATTTAGGGAATGAAATCATATTTGTATATGTATATATGTGATCCGCATAATAATGAAAGAGGATCTGATGATATCATATGACATCATATGTGTGACGAAGCTTTTATCAAAAACTCAAAAATTACATCTCCCACACTTTTATTGATTTTTTTTTTTTATTGTTACATATATTTAGTGGTCGTCTCATTTTTTTCTAAATACTGGTTTCATATTTTTTAACTCTTCAAATCCACTTCTCTCATGACTACTCCCGCTTTTGTTTGAAAATATACAGAAAAGAAAATAGTACAATCATAGAAACAATCTTGAGTATTATTTGGTTCTGTACATTTTGATGTATGAACTCGTAACTCGCTCCAAGTAATAATGTAATAAAATAATGACACAGGAATACTCGGGATCCTCGACCACATGACGCTTCCATAATGGTAGCATCAAACTAACCCATATCCACGTACCATGATATCATCAAAAATACAAGAATTGTAAAATACAAGAATTGTAGGTCTAAATACCCATTCAAACTTCAAAGCACAAATCCTATAATTTTTCCAATGATTTGGCACTGCTGTTTACAAAGGTTGCGCTTTTATTAAAGTTCTCTTGCACGAGTATTCTAACCGCTTTCAGCCCATTTTGAAAAGTGAAATCCAACTGAGAAAAGAAGAAAATGCATTTATTTATGAGCACATACTATCCCTTCTTTGCTCAATTAACTGATGCTTAATAGAAAATAGATAGCTAAGACAAAAGTACCTCTTCAGTTTCCTCTCTGTTGAAAGGGCGAAGAACAAAATTTGCAGGGTCCATTTTCCCCGGAGGCCTCCCAATCCCTAGCAAAACTCAATCATGATGATTCAAATGTTGCATTGTAATATATATTACAAAATATAAAAATGTTATATAATCACAGGAAATACCTATTCGTAGGCGAGGAAAATCCTGACTACCTTTAAAGTGACTCATTATACTTCTCATCCTGTAAGAGCAATTGATTCGGAGAATATCAGCATGTGTTTTCATTATCGATGTGCGACAGGAAACACAATATCTCATACAAGCATCTATTTTTTTAGGCATGGTGAACAAATAAACCATTTCAGGGGAAACAATAAATACCCATTATGTCCTGCATGTCCACCTTTGGGTAATAGTCTTAACTTTCCAAAAGGTAGATCCATGTCGTCCAGAATCTGAAAATGGGGAAAATCTGTAGCATGTTGCTTACACAAGTGTTACGAAAAAAGAAATATGGATATGGATATTTACCACAAGAACTTGCTTCAGTGGTATCTTATAGTACGAAACAATAGCACCAACCTGAACAACAGCAAATCACACAAGTATTCATTACTTACTGCAGGAAGAACTTTGAATGAGTATTGAGTCGAGACGAGAGAACTAATTGAGTCGAGACGAGAGAACTTACAGACTCACCGCTGGCATTCATAAAAGTTTGTGGTTTAGCAAGCATAATGGGGGCATCTCCAATGAAACCTAACCACACATGCCAATAAAAAATAAGGGACAGATTTAATATCAGAACTTTATTAACAATTTTTATCAGTTCTTCATCGTGTTAACATTTGAATCTTCTCCGCAGCTTGGATATTTGGATATTTCAAAAGGTTGCCAGATAATTACATCGAACTTATTATACACAATGCTCCCAAAAATTCCCATTTATGTAAAGAAAACTCACAGCACTTCACAATTTATTTTATGATGCATTATTCTCTTGCTTGGTAAAACTTAACAGTATTCGTAAGAGAAACTAGAGGGGCCTAAATTTAGTTCACAAACTTACCAAAAACGTAAAAAAAAAAAAAAAAAAAAAAAAGAGTAAAGAGAACCTTTTCCGAAAGAGGATTTGAATGAAACAGCGCTCATAGCAATCCCTTCCGTTTCAGCAATAAAATCAACCAGCTCAAAACCCACCTGTTAGTTCAAAACAGAAGAAGGGGAAAAACAAAAACCTGAATTAGTGAAAATATCCATTCATTAAACTGCATTTACCATATGCTAAATACCAACATTGTGGCGGGTGCCGCTGTAACGCTTTCCAGGATTTCCGAGACCGACCAGAAGCCAAGGTTTGGGCTTTTCTACCTCTGTTGAAATTGAAGCCATTAGTTTGAGGCTCCGACTCCTATTTTCATGAATCCGACAAAACGGCGTCGAAATTGGGGTTAGTGTCTTCATGAAATATTGGCTGTACCCAATCGCCGCCACAGCCGCCGGTAAAGACCGAGGAATGGGTGCACCACCTATAATGAACATTCAGAAATCGAACCTCACCGTGATGAAAGAGCTGCGGGTCTCGATTGATATAAAAATGATGGGCCAGTCTAAGATTGTGGTTGGGCCATGTTGTGGGTGGTCATATTTGGTCGTGGGCTAACATATTGGACCAAGTTTTTAAGATGGGCCCCAATTCGTAATAATAGTAATAATTTAGTCACATTAACTCTATTCTGCGTCTCTTCTCTCAAAGTTTACTCTCTTCAATTCTCCCCTTCATAAACCAACCCAACGTAAAGAGCATAATACAATATCAAGAATTCTAAATATTAACAATGTAAGAATTTGCATAATAAACAAATATGAAGCACTCCATGTAGCCCATACATTTATGGACATTCCTTCGGCTGTTCCCGTTGATTCAAATCATAATTAACACAAGATTATATCATTAGAATTCATAGAATAATTTCTCCAAACGATATCCATTTCTTACTTATTAATCCATATGCAATTATTCATTTTGATTTCACATGCTTTAGTGTAATGATAGCAGCGACACTTGACCCCACTTATTAAACATCATAGCGGCTCTTGGCCTCGTTTACTAAATATGATAGCGATATTTGGCTCCGCTTACAAAATATTATAGCGGCACTTTGAATTTGTCCCCGCTTATTAAATATAATAGCGGCACTTTGACCCCGCTTTCTGACTGAACTAGACGATTAATTTCTCAAAAGCGAGCCGCTGGTACTAAGCAAAAAAAAAAAAGTCTATGCTATATAACATAATTAATCTATTCAACCTTTTGACAAACTAAATTTATCTATTATTTAATAAATGTGTGATATAAAGTTTTTAAATCATAATTAAATCAATATATACTTAAAAATCCTTGAAACATTTATAGGATAATAATAAATTAAATTAAATTAATGTAAAAGTATTGGCTGTCACCGTTGACTTTTAGTACAGTATTGTCGTCCCTTTCCTATTTCTTCCTCACCCCTTCTGCGAGGTGAAAACCTGTAAAGATTATGCATCCATAATGGATCCTTCGCTTCAACTTACAGGCGTGGTGATAATCGCGTTGCCTCCACCAGAAAATCCTTCTTTTGGCAAAACTATTACTGTTTATACTATATCTAATGATGATCAAGCACCAACTCCTCATGTTAATAATCCCCCGCTCCCCGCCCAAAATCGATCCTTTTATGTTAAGAATTTATTGTACAAAAGCTCAAAAATTGTTCTCCCGATTCTGGGTATTTCTCTAGTCGCCTTATATCTTTGGGTTTCTTTTTCTGAAGAGACCCTTTTCGAATTACGGTATGAAAATGGTGACGATGATCGTCGTCAAAATAATGGGTCGCAAAGTACGTTTCTTTTCCCGTTGTATCAAAAGCCTTACGGCGGTAATGGTGAAGGGAATTTCTTGGGGGAAGTTGAAGTTGAATTTAAGCTCGGAAGATTTGTGGGCTCGGAATCTCGCGCGGTTTCAAAGGTGTTTGAAGATGGGGAATCGGTATCGGTTGCTTCCAAAATTGATGCTTCTAGTTTGGTACCTGTCAAGGGTAACATTTATCCTGACGGGTATGTATGCTCGTGGTTTTTCATCTCTTAATCATTTGAATGACAGAGATTTTAGCTGAGAATAGTGATGATTGATTGAATGAATGAATATCTTTCAGTTGCATATTTCCGTAAGTTGTTAAGTTCACCTAACACAGATGACTTTGAACTAATCAATTAGCTTTTAGTATGCTTCCATAAAGATACTTTTTTAGTCTTCGTATAAATTTGGCTTCAGAAGGATTTTTATTAGTACATTTAGAGGAGCAACTTCTGATCGGGCTTTGGAGTAATTTTCTCGTGATGACAAGATTCTCATTACAAGTTTAAAATCACATTACAGGCTGTATTACACGTACTTGCATTTTGGGAATCCTCCAAGGCCTTATTTTCTTGATATGGACACTGGAAGTGACTTAACATGGATTCAATGTGATGCCCCGTGCACCAGCTGCGCCAAGGTATTGCCTATGGCTTCAGCAGTTTTATGCAGTCTCAATCTCAGATATTCACTGCATGAATCATTATAGCATCGTTGTTGTTTGCGTTGTATGGGAATCCGTCGGTGCTTTCGGAATATGTCATACAACTTCTTCTTGTGATATAGCACACCAAATCACAAGAACATCAACCATAAAAGTTGCAAACTCTCCTTTTTAATAACAAGATATGAATGTGTATGAATATGCACTTGATCTTGCTTTTCTTTCACAAATATGTGTTTTTAATTTGAAAATTTGATGTTTAATTCAACCTAGGGATGTTATCTATATACTAGGCCACAAGATGTCACCAAAAGACACCAATTGGAGGCACTAATCCATGAAAAATAACATCTGCACGCCAAGAGCTGCATATTTTAAGAAAAAACTGTCGAACTGGTGCTGTACTGCCTGGCAAAACAGCGCTAGCGACACTGCCCAGAATTTTTTCTGGCAGTTTTTTAGTTTCCCGAAAAATTCCATTTTTTTCTTCGTTCGATTTTTCTTTGCTTAATTTCAATTCATTAAGCCTATTTTTGTATTTTGCATAATTTATTTCATTTAGTCACAAAATTTCCAACAATCGTAACCTGGCACTTCTACCACTACTGTCACTTGTAAAAATAAAATCTTATCACCAAAGAAAGGAGAGCCAAAAAACCATAATACAGGCCCGATTTCATAAATATAGCATTATTTATAAAGAAGACATGTTTCATTGAACGAACAACAATAATAAATCTCTGTCCAGTCTGAATTAGAAAATACTCAGACAGTGATCATATATCTTGTATGGCTGGAGGCCATTGGGAAATATCAATGGCTGTTGTGTTATAGAAATGGGATCTCGTTGACCTTGTTTCCTTTACTTAAGCTTATGGTCTGGTAATCACGAAACTCTGCCAAAATATGTTATCCAGGGAGCACACCCTTTTTATAAGCCGGCGAAAGCTAACATTATACTGCATATGGATTCTTTGTGTGTTGAAGTTCAAGGAAATCAAAGAACCAAATACTGTGACACTTGCCACCAATGTGATTATGAGATAGAATATGCAGATCATAGCTCCTCCATGGGAGTTCTTACCAGGGATGGACTTTATCTAAACATTGCAAATGGATCCTTGGCCAACTCAAAAGTAGTATTTGGGTAACGTAATTTTTTAGTAGCCCAAGTAGCACTTTTTGCTATGCTCACTTACTTATCTCGATGCTTCTTTTCTTTTGGTTTATTATGTCAGTTGTGCATATGACCAGCAAGGTTTGCTTTTAAACACACTGGGGAAGACAGATGGAATTCTTGGACTTAGCAAGGCCAATATTAGCTTGCCTTCTCAATTGGCTCGCCAAGGAATCATAAAGAACGTCATAGGACATTGCCTTGCGACTAGCGCCAGTGGTGGCGGTTATTTGTTTTTTGGTGATGATTTTGTTCCGCATCAGCAGATTGCCTGGGTACCCATGCTTCAGAGCAACGCTCTGTGAGTAGGATATTCAAGATGCCATTCTTTTCCTTCGTTTTCTTGTTTAATATTTTGATGTGGTCATATAACCAGTTAACGGTAGAAGTCCAACTTCGATAGAATATCACTTTAGTGGAAGAATATTTTGCAGAAAATGCGAAAGAAGCATGTATGGTGAAATAATTTCAGTTTGTTTGTTAGTCTCGTGGTGTTAGAGAGATAGAGTTATGATTATTACAGTTTAAATTGTGTTAGAGTTTCAATGTTCAGTATTATGTTTTAATCCTGTCTCTAAGAGTTAGTTTTGCAATGTTCTTGATTCATTCTCTGTTACATTCAAGAGGGATTCATATTTTTACAACTCAAATGCATTTAATGCTCCAGCAATGCTTATCAGACAGAAATCGTAAAACTCAGTTATGGAAGAAGACAGATAAGATATGGCAACAAAGGGAATGGACGAGGAAGTGTAGTTTTTGATACTGGGAGCACATATACTTACTTTACGGAACAAGCATACAATGATCTAGTCTCTATGGTAAGAACTGATTATTACCGTCCTTCGATACCGTGTTTTTTACAAAAAAATTTGATTCGTGCTCGCAGCTTGATGATATTCCAAGTGAAAGCATTGTACGTAACATGTCAGATACATTTTTACCCGTATGCTGGCAAGCCAATGCCCCCTTAAGGTATAATAGAAAATTTTGAACACTATAGTTTCACTTTAACTTGCGCCCATTTGATTAAACTGTTTCTTTTCTTATGAATATTCTGAACTTGGATTACTGGTTTTATGAAAGCTCTTACACACCTACATTTTAGAGCAAATATAAATCTTACTGAATTGGTTCTAAAACTTTCCGTCGTTTCTTTTTTAGTTCCATTGAAGACGTTGCACAGTTCTTCAAACCTCTAAACCTTCAATTCGGAAGCAATTGGTGGATTATGGCCAAAATGCTTCAGATTCCTCCTGAAGGCTACTTAGTGAAAAATGTGAGCATTTCCTTGCATAAACCACTCACTGTAGCACTGCAAAATCAATAATAAGTAAGACTTTCTGCTGGTGCAGAGCAACGGTAATGTGTGCTTGGGCATCCTTAATGGGCGGAAATTACACGACGGATCCACATTCATTCTTGGAGGTATGAAACACTAAACAGAAGGGAAGTTCATCTTATAGCTAGCTCATCCTGCTGATTCTATTTTTGGTGGTATTGACAGATATCTCAATGCGTGGTCGTCTATTTGTTTACGACAATGTGAACGAGAAAATTGGTTGGGTTCGATCAGATTGTGCCCGCCCTCAAAGTTCAGAAACTCATTTGTTATTCTGAGTTGTGCCAAAATGTCTGTTCTATGTAAAACTCTAGGAAAGTGTCTTTTGGATACAACTGGACTTCTATAGTGTATATAAAAGTCTAAATTGAATATCAATGTACTTATATAGAGTATATAAAAGTCTAGATTGAATATCTCTAGATTTTTTTACTCAAAAAAGGTCAAAAAAGTCGTTAAAAGTCATTAATGAATACATCTGCGTAAGTCTCTCGCCTTCCAAAGCTTGTCCTTTTGTTTTTCCATTGGAGAAGAAGAGTTCATTGTCACCCACCCATTGGATGGTGGAATTTTGTTCAGCCTATTGTGTTTTTGTCACGCCCCGGGCTCAGGCCAGCGCAAACGCGACTGCACAATGGGCTCTTATAGCAACTATTTCGTATCTGTCCTCGCTTTACGAAAATGGTTAACCCAAGTTGTTATAATAGTCTATTGTAAGCCTTTATAAACTACTTTAATTTTTCATCTACAACCAATGTGGGACAAGGGTATTACAACCACCCCTCCTTTAGAACGTGACGTCCTCGTCGCTCCTAACTCATCGATCCACCGGCACCGGGAATCTAGAGGTGGCTCCTACAGGTTCAAGAGGTGGCTCCCGTCATGTAGCACTTTGCCCCGCAGGATCAAGAGGTGGCTCCCACGCACGTGGCACTTTGCCCCGCAGGTTCAAGAGGTGGCCCCCGTCGTGTAGCACTTTTCCCTTTTAGGTTCAAGAGGTGGCTCCCACGCACGTAGCACTTTGTCCCGCATAGTCCTTATCTCCCGGTGTTTCCTGCCGGTGATCGGCTCTGATACCATTCTGTCACGCCCCCGGCCCAGGCCCGCGCAAACGCGACTGCACAATGGGCTCTTATAGCAACTATTTCGTATCCGTCCTCGCTTTACGAAAATGGTTAACCCAAGTTGCTATAATAGTCCATTGTAAGCCTTTATAAACCACTTTAAATTTTTCATCCACAACCAATGTGGGACAATGGTATTACAATATAAAGTCTAGATTGAATATCTCTAGACTTTTTTACTCAAAAAAGTCAAAAAAGTCGTTAAAGCTCATTAATGAATACACCCCCATAAGTCTCTCGCCTTCCAAAGCTTGTCCTTTTGTTTTTCCATTGGAGAAGAAGAGTTCATTGTCACCCACCCATTGCATAGTGGAATTTTTGTTCAGCCTAATGTGTTTTTGTTTCATCATTTTGTTGAAGGGAATAAAAGAATAGTCATGCATGAATCCCACTATAATCTCTGGGTAAATACTTCATGCATGTTGTGATAAGGTACAAATCACACATATGTATTCTATAGTGAGCTATCTGATTCTTGTAAACTTCATATAACTAGCATTTTTTTGACTTGAAAATATCAGTAACGGACACAACAGAAAAATGAACAAAAATGCCAAAGTGAAAAATAAACACCAGCTTGAAAGAGGTCATGCAAAAGTGTGACATGGGATCACACCAATAAATTTCAAAAATAATCCCATAGGAAGGGGTCTTTCTAATACCAATCCCAAACTTTTAGGACTAATCAAATATAGTCTAATAAAAATTAAATTTTAATCAAATGGACCCACGTAAATGTTTTTAACAAATTAGTCTTACATAAATTGTTTTTTTTTTTGATAAAATATAATTTATGTGTGACTATATTTGAATAGTCTTAAGAGTTTGATATTAGTATTGATTAAAAAAATAATTTCGGTGTGATTGATTGCTTCTAAAAGTTTGGGATTAGTATTGCAAAAACATATATTCCATGAGACTATTTTTGTAAGATCACACATTAAACGCATGGCTATGCAGTTCATGCGCAATTAATGCCCTCTTCATCTATTTAGCTAACATGAAAATAATGGTGAATTCGTCTAAAAACTCACAAGCAAAACTCACATTACCAACCTAACTTGCACAATGCCTTCTCCTCTCCCTCTTTTACCCACATCACTCTTTCTTGTGTTTCTGATTTGGGTTTCACTAAAGGCCATTGCCCAGAACACTATTGCTGAATGTGGGCCAAATTTGCTATTTTTAGCCCCGTGTGCACCGTTCGTGCAAGGCATGGCAGCTTCACCAGTGCAGACGTGCTGCGATAGCCTTGATCAACTCTACGGCCAGAAGCCTACTTGCCTTTGTCCGTTCCTCAATGACCCGTCTGCCTTGAGTTCTTTCCCTATCAACACCACACTCGCTCTTCAGTTACCTCAGCTCTGCAATCTCCAAATCGACCCCTCTATTTGTGGAGGTGTGTATGTTAAATGACAATTCCCCATAAATTAAGGACTGTCCATTATATTCCCATTTACAGAAAAGAGATGAAACACAACTTGAAAATCTACGATTTGGACTGCTTTTAGTCCCCACTTAGTAATAAAAATTAGTTAATCCCATCCTTCTTTTTTGCATACTAACTCATCAGTAGTGTGAAAAAATGCAATCAAGAACCAAGCATCTAATGCAACATTTTTTTTGTTCTAAACTTATGAAAGGCAATAAAAGAATTGATGCATTAGAAATGGCATATATGAGTTGGTGACAATTTACCTATGTGATATTGCTAATATACTGGTTTGCAAATAGGCAGCTTACATCAATGTGTGTTTTGAAAATAGGCAGTTTAGTCAAGTGATTTTCAAAATATGAGTTTACCCCTTATGTGGTTTGCAAATCATAGCTCACTGCCCACTTAAGGGGGTGTTTTGTACCTATTCACAAAGTAAACTGTCTATTTTCAAAATACAGTGAGTAAAATGCATATTTTGAAAACTAAAGGAATAAACTGCCTATCTGAAAATAAAAAAGATGTAAAGTGCTTATTTAGAAAACTATAGAGGTTCGTTGTCAAAAAACTCTGGCATATAGTACAATAAATTATGTAAAGAATGAAGCAAGAAAAATCAGCAAGTGACTTTAATAAGCTTTATTGCGATACTCAACTAATTGGATTTTGTTTAAAGGGGCTTCCTTGCCATCGACTTCTCCTGGTGCTCAAGTTTCCCTCGGGGCAAGGCCGAATTCAACAGTTGCAGGTATGCCAATTTTCTCACTGCAATGTAGTCCCCCTCAACACATTCAGATTTATAAGTTTATTATCTTAATCATTATTCTGCCTCTACGTTTGTGGGTTTTCCAGCTTCTCCAGTAGTAACAGCGGCTCCTCGACCGAGCATTATGGGATTTGGAATTCACAATGCCGACGTGAGGCTGAAGGCTAAAGGCCAATTGTTGATGCTGTTAATTGCTGCAATTTTTTTCAGTGCTGACAAATGAAGCCTACTGAGCTGAACTTTATAGCCTCAATTTCAAACTAGCACCAGTAATCTAATTTTTTTTTTTTGGTAAGACACCAGTAATATAATTTAGCTAGTTGAATTTGTAGAAGCCCATTAAACTTGATCAAGTATTGATGAATTTTCTCCAGTATCTACTAAATATAATCATATGCCACGGATTGGTTGTACTCATGGTTCGCTGATATGGTCGTGAAGGCTCTTGTTCATTATTGACATGTCGCGGATATTGCCGCGGAGGTTTTTTTAATTAAAAATAAAAATAATTAGATAATTTAGAACAAATTATTAATGAAAAAAATAAAAAAATAGAAAAAATTAAAAAATGTTATGCAACGGTTATGCCTTGCTGCGAAATCCCTTTCCGCTACTATTTTTGCGAACCATGGATACACTTAAGATAATTTTGTACTTAGACGAGCATAACCATACTAAGGTAAAAACATAATACTGGTAAGTGAGAATTTCAATCATGTTTCTGAAAGCACTAGCTCAATTATGATGCATGAATATTCCCTTCTATGTCTTATATTTGTATACGAATACTTGATGAAAGTTTGATGGATACATATCGAATACTTTTATAGGCTTAAACAAAAAATATGCGCCTACAACTGAAATCTGAATATTGTATCCGACACGGTGGATGATCATATTTTCACCATATCCGACACGACCAATGATCATATTTTGAACCGTATCCAATATGTTAAATTGTTATATCTTAACCAAATCGAAGAGAGTAAACATATATTCTAAAAAAAATTGAAGTTCTCATTCGATATATAAATGCATCTGAATCCTATATTATAAATTATTACTCCCTGTCATAATTAGTATATTCATATAATTATCTATGTGCGTATATACATGCATAAAGCATCTCCTCTCCATGTTGTTTCCTTTTTTTCAAGGGTGTGAATAGAACGACGGTGACGAATTTTTCATAAGAGTACATTTCTATCTTTAGACTCTAAGAGTTAGAAGGAGAGGTACTTATGGTAGAATGTGCCGAATCATGCATCTATATTACAGAAAGGACTGCCATAACATGCTCGAATAAGCCAAAGATCTGTGAAGTACTTCCTAGGAATAGAAGTTGCCTACTCAAAATTGTCGCATCCCATATCCTTATTGTGTCGTATCCATATGTTCATATTTGTATTCATGCAACATAGCTGCCCAAATAGTGAAACTTCACTATTTCCTCCTCAAGTATGATTATTATTTTAAATTCTAAAGCATACTCCTTTTCACATAAATTAAAAAGGACAACATGCAGGCGCTCTGATCACGATATGGCGTATTGAGTGCACATGCGACGTTTCAAGCTGTACTAAATTTTACTAAGTCACACATGAAGTTTGACTAAGTCGTGCACTAAGATTTACTAAGTCGTGCATTATGTTTCACTAAGTCGCGCAATAAGTTTCACTAAATCGCACACTATTGTTTTACCTTTTAAATTGTCTGACTTATTTCTCTGACTTTTTGGGCTCATATAAATTTTCATGGTTTCCTTCCACTACAGGTTGGTATGAAAATTCTGTTATACGATAACTTGATATGTACTACACACTATTATGTAATGACTTCATGAAAAGACATAGTAATATATGAGAAAGATTCAAATATTTGATAAAAGAAGTATGACAAAATATGTGATTTTGTTAACTTTATACGGAAGAAATAATAATAATTTTGATATCACGAGTTTTTGGTATGAAAATTAATAGAATGAACTTTATAGATATAACTATTATTTTTATTGAGTTAATTTAATTGTTTATATTTGTCATTCCGTAAGATAATAATATAATTCTCTGGAAATAATATTAAACATTAATAAATTCATACTGGTACCAAACATGGTAAAACACAAAGTTAATGTTTGGTTTCATTTTTGAATTTATTATTAAGTCTTTAAATAAACAAAATATTAATACTTCATTTTCATATTTCATTCTCTAAAATATATTTTTCGGAGAATAATAATTATCATACTAGGAGAGCGGTCGAATAAAAAAGATTTGAATTACATTGTTATCACTGGTTACAACTTTTTACAAAGTTACAAACGTTAGATTATATACATATGATCTAATTTTAATACTTTTTTAAGAATTGTAGAACTGTAAATGTCAATTTTGTTAATTTGTAAATAATATAAAAATGATATAAGTTGAGTTATACAATTCTTCACAACTTCAAACTCATCAATAATTGAGTTAAAACTGAAACTGATAATTCTTTTTCCAATGTACATTAGTAATATGAAATTCATAAGTATAATTTCAATAATAGATTGAAAGATTGTATTCAAAAAAATTTATATATAAACACATTGAAAGTTGGAAGATATGAATTCAAAATTGGTGTTGTGAAAAGAAGAGATGTAGAAATATATGAAATAGAGATAATATTCATTGTCATCTAATATCAGCAACTTGATGAAATATAAACAAGTGTTGCATTCCAAGGATTTAAACTCACCACTCTTAATTATGATTTATGTCAAAAAATATTTTTCCCAAAAAATTACAACTAAGAAAAATATTTAATAACAATTATATTTAACATAAAAAACGATAGTATTTGGTAGGATTTGGATTTCGGATTTTAAAAAGTCATTTTAAATATAAGATATCATTAATTACCACACATTTTATCATATATTTTAAAGAAATTGATTTAAAACAAATTAAAACTACTTTTATATTTAAAAATTCTATAAAAAAAATTCTCTTAAAAACCTCTATTATTTTAAATACTACAAAACCTAATATATCAAATTTGATATTTCTAAGTTTCTTGAATTTTACTTTTTTCCTTTCTTAAAAAAAACTAGTTAATAAAAATACGATTTCTCTGGTTTATGTTTAAAAATGATTTATCGTATATTGATAAATATTCCATAGAATCACATGATTTTCCTTGAGAAACACAATATGAAGCAATGGATTTTAAATCTTCGATTTCAAATTCATTTAATTGTCGGAAAAATTTATACTAGATATATTTCAAATCCACTTATTTACTAATTTATGCAAATATAATGATAATTGTGATGTGATTGAAAATGCATAGTTATGGTTTTAAATTTCAAGTCTCAAATACATTCTCAAATTAATCTCTTCATTTAAATGAAATTCATTCAAACACAGATCGTCATGATAATAATAATAATAATATACAATCAAAGACCTTATAGAAAAACCGATAATAATGCTTCAAAAAAACCGAAAATAATATAAAAAACGAAGACCATATATGTTAATCAAACATTACGAGTCTTTCAATTAAACAAACTTATTATGAATTACTTTCCGAATCCGGAACGGAGTTCAGATCGAATTCTCTCTTCTCCGCCCGCTTCACACCGACCCTGACGCCGGCGTCAGCAGCTGCCGCCAACACAGCTGCACCGGCCGCGCCGCCGCTATTCGAAGAAGCGCCACCATTCTTAAAATACTTGACGGCTACACGCATCCTTTTCAGAATCGTGAAGAACTCATCCACTTCCTCCTCCGTGGGCTCCGGCGGCGTTGCCACCTCTTCGATCTCCTCCTTAACCATCCTTTTCCTCTTCCTTACATGTCGTTCCATTATTTTCTTCTCTCTAGCTGTAGGAACAATCATTCTATATCTATATATGCATAAAGGTGTAGTAATAAAGAAGGAAGAGTCGAGACTTTTGGTATATATTCTCTGTTCCACGTTTCTTGGTTGCAATTAAATCTAACGACAATATTTCTACTTAGTACTCATCGTCTTTTCTGGTTTGAACAATTATATTTAACTCTATATTATAATAGCTATATCATAATAACATACATTTTAGTTTGTAAATATATAAGAAAAATTATAATTATTTTTATTATGATTTGACATAAAAATACATCGAATGAAATGTAGATATTATTGTTCAAACTAAAAAGACTAAAACGATAATTATGAAAACGCCCCATAAATTTTATGAAAATATTATGGTTGAATTATGAGAATAAATAAATTATCAACCACTATGGTTCGATAATGACGTAGACAATATGACGTATTCATTTAACATCGATGAAAAATTCGAAGCTGCGCATTGCTCTCAGGCTAAATTCAACTATCTAAAAATGTACTGGGACCATTATGTTGGAGTCAATATAATATCCCAACCCCAGTATCAAAAATCCTCAAATAATGGTTGGTTGGTTGCTATCCTAAGAACAATATCTTAAAGTTGTGTTTAGATTGAAAGATTTAATTTTGAGGAAGAGATTTGATTTGAAAAATGGATTTGAAATGACACACATCTTGACTGTATTACATATCTATCATGATTACAATTACATATACATAAATTAAGAAAGTGATTGATTTGAAATCCACTAATATAAATTCATCTAAATAATCAAATGAATTTGAAATCATAGATTTGAAATACAGAGCTTCAAATCCCTCGATCCAATGGACCCTGAGGATACCAAGAACCCATGTATTTTTAAATGTAAATTGTAATATAAATAATACTTTTTTCTTAAATAGTATAAATCTAATTTTTGATCATATTTTATTAATTTGTTACTTTTTTTTTTTTTTGGTTGAGAAAAACAGAAAAAAATAGTATTAAAATTATCAATAATATAATATGCTTCTGGCAGCAGCCAGACGAATGAAGATTAAGATACGTGGTGCGTGTCAGCGTGTGAGTATGACGTCGTCGCACGTGCCAACATCTGAAAGACCAAGACCACGATTAGGGACTTCTGGTCAACTTATTATATTCTCATCTTTTAATAAAACAATAACATATTCAAAATGTCAAATGCTAATGCAACTTCTTAACATGATAGGAAAATAAACATTAATATACAATCATATACATATTAGTTTTAAAATTTTAATAAGCGTAAATATAAAAAATGGTTCAATAATATATAATTTTTTAATATTAATCCCAAACTTTAGCACTAATCAAATATAATTTTATGAAAATTATTTTTAATCAAAAATAGTATCAGAAATATGTTTTTAACAAATTTAGTCCCACGCAAATTATTTTTAATAAAAATGGTCACATGATTGAATATGAGGTTTGTGGTCATTTTAAAACAAAAGTTTGAGACTATTTCCTATTAAAAATAATTTTCACGAAATTATATTTTATTATTTTTAAAATTTTGGGACTAATATTACAAAGACCCTACATCTACTAAGTTTACTCTTAATTTTCAGTTACATCTCGTAACTTTACTTTCATTAATTCTCTCAATTCACTAAATTTTCTTATAATTCAATAAATTAGTTATATGTAATCTGTATGCTCAAATGGCTAATATATTTGGTAAAAAAAGGCTAATATATATATATATATATATGTATATATATATATATGTATATATATTATAATAGATGAGTGATGTAGCGTAATAGACCTGATATAATGATATAGTCATAGAATATCACCCAAACAAAAAATAAAATTTAATACACATCATCATAAATTTAGAAAATAACAAAAAATATCCTACTTAAATAATTATTTTATACAAAAAATAATCAACACAAAAATAATTATATAGAATTCTTGGGCATAGCCCAGCTGGTAAGATGTCGCCTACACTTTGGAAAGACTTGAGTTCAAATATCTCGGTGTGCGTAAAAATATTTAACCCCTTTCCTTAAAAAAAAATAAAAGAAGAAGAAAAGATTACATATAAAAAATATACATATGAAAGCATACGACATAGGTCACTTATTCTATCAATCACAAAGTTGGTGTAGGGACGATATAATTTCGAAAATCAAATCCTGTATTCAATAACAATGAGTTGGAAAATATCATTTTTTAAATATTTTTACCTGTTTGATATATATATATATATATATATGATGTGATCCGTGATTTCCGAATATAAGATAGAATAAGGTGTTAAAAGAAAATAACGATACACACCAAGATTTTTACGTGGAAAACCCTCAAATTGGGAGAAAAACTACGGGACCTAGTCCAGTATAAAACTTCACTATAAAATATTGATGATTTACAAGACTCTCTGGACACAAAAAATAATTGTTCAATGACTTACACAAATGGTTTATAGAAATAACAGAAAAGACCGAACAAACATAAATTTGCTCTCTTCGGAGTCTTTTTGCCCAGAAAAATCCAACCCATTCTGTGATGACATTCGCGGGTATTTATAGGACTGTTCCTAGTGATTGGCTCGCGGGAGATCCGGAACACGATGTCCTCTGATCGTGGCTTAACTGGAGCCCAACACGTCCGAGAAATCCGTGCCCCATTATTGCACGTTCATTCACGCCGGTTAATTTGTTAGTTATTCCCGGGTCTTCCGCTATCTTTGACCAGAAGACCGAGGAGGGTTAGCAGCTGTTCGGTAAAACCCTGCTCGGTGCTTTCCGTTCGGTGCACTCTGTTCGGTATATGTCTTTGTTCGGCCCTTGAGGGATTTTACCCGAGGAGGTCAATATATCATATGACATCACCTCACCCCCCTAAAGTAAAGCAAGACGAGACTTTTGAAGTCTTGTTTTATTGTCTTCGGGTAAAATCCCAAACTTAACCTGCTCGGGATATTTTTGCCGCCCTTTTTTCCCGCCCAAATATTTCAAATGCCGCGCGACGTTCCGTTTCCCGAGGCTCCTTTATAACCGTCCATTCCCTTATTTTTGGACGGTGAAGATTAAATGACTGTTCACATGGTCCCCGCTATAAATACCCCTCCTTTTTCTTCATTTGTCCTTACTTTGCTGAATTTTGCTTCCGAGCTAGCACCAGACGATCGAACGACTTTCCCCAACAGTCCTTTTTTAATCACCTAAGTATGGTTTCTTCCTCAGCCGATTCTTCATTGCAAGCGATAGATAGGTTTAACGAAGGAGACGCTCTTAGCCCCTCTCCTCAACCCTCTTCCTCTTTTGATAGCGACAAAACCCTAAGCTCTTCTGCTGAGTCGGCTGCTCGTAAGCAAGAGCAGAAACGTGCTACAGAGCGAGATTTAGTTAAAGCCCGTGTTCCTTGGTTCGAGATCTTCGAGTCTGAGGTCAAATTGCCTCAGCAACTCATCAATATCCGAACTAAATGGGGGATTTCTGAGGGGACTTCTATTATTGCTCCACCTTCTGGATCTCGTCCCCACTTACCCCCTAAGGGGTATTTTCCTTTCTATATAGACCAACTCCGAGGAGGCCTCCGTTTTCCCGTCCCTTCTTTCTTTATTGAAGTGGCCTCCTACTTCTGTGTTTCTCTTAGTCAATTATTTCCCAATAGCTATAGGTTATTAGCAGGCTTCTTCATAGTTCTTTCTTATCTGGGTTTTACCCCTACTCCCGAGCTTTTTCATTGTTTCTTTCAATTGAACAAGAAAGAGATCGGGCTTTTTTACTTTTCCTCAAGGACAGGGGTTGGCTTCCTCAAAAAATACCCCTCGTCAATAAAAAATTGGAAAAACTCTTACTTCTTTGCTCGTCCCCTCCAGCCTTGGGATTGCCCTATGGAGTGGAGGGAAAGTCTCACGAGGGGGAAATCGATCAAGGGTCACCTTGAGGAGGAACCGTATTTGTCGGTTCGTCGTGCACTTGGCGATCAATGTTTTAATTTGATGGAGCTGATTGACGACGGACTGCTATACTTGTTCCAATTGAGCCCCAAGGGTGTATCCTTGAAAATGTCCCTCGGTGAGTGCTTTCCAAGTAATCTTCTTCGTTTTACTTTTAACTTATCATGTTCGGACTAATATTTCTCTGCTCTTTTCAGAAACAAAAATGATGAAGGCAATGATAGCCGAGAAGCTAAGGGAGAAGAGCCAAAAAGGCCAACCTTCTAAGGCTGCTGCTATTCCTGCACCTCCCCCTTCTATTGAGATTTTGACTCCTTCTGAGGGGAAGGCTTCACCTGAGAAGACTCATGCTCTTCATCGCAAGAGAAAGACTACTCCCGAAGGTCCAAGTTCTTCTCCCCAAGCACCTCCTACTAAGAAAACTTCTTCTTCCCTCATCCCTTCCGAACCTCGAGCCTCCTCTCAACCCGCTCTCAGTGTATCCCGGCCTACTTCGAGATACCATATCCCTTCGTGGACGTACTCCCCTACTGTTCCACTACTGAAAAAACCCGATCCCAAAGCCTCCCATTCCATGTTGTGTTATACCCCCAACCCCGCTGATCGAAAATACCTCGGGGAGCTGGCTTTCAGCAACTTGGTGAACGACTTCTCCTCCTCCTTTACTCAGGTAAATGTTTATACCCATTAATTTGTCCCGTTTGTCTTTTTTCAATACCTTCATTTGTTATTTTAACCTTATATATGATCTGATGCAGGCCCACATGATGGCGGGTGAACTTCTCACTCGCTTTCATTCAGTTTGATTGGCTGATGGGCAAAACCAGAAGCGCATCCGGCAGTTAGAGGGTATGGGCGAGGAGTTGAAGAAAACAGTGAGCTTTTTGAAGGAGCGGCACTTGGCCCTGGTATCAGCTCGGGACAAGGCGGGGCAGGTCCTGGCAGAGGAGCGGACAAAGTTTGCTGCTCTGGAAGGTGCTAACTCTACTTTGTCAGAGCAGTATAAATCCCTGGCTGAGCAACATCAAGCTGTCTCCGAGCAGCTTGCTCAAGAGAAATCTTCCACGGCTGCTCGTGTGGAAGAACTCTGGCTCTCGAAGAAAGCTGAGTTTTTGAAGTCTCCAGAGTACAGCAACATGGTGGCTGACCGTGCTTACAAGTTCTTTGATCATGGTTTTGAAGCATGCGTCGACCAATTTAGATCTCAAGGCTACCCTCCCGAAGGGGCTTCAAAAGATTTCCTTGATGTCAATGCTGCTCTGGAGAGCCTCCATGAGGAGCTATTTCAGCCGTAGGGTAGAGCTTTTACCTTTTATTGTATTTCTTTCTTTTTTATTAATGAAATCATTTACTTGTAACTTGGAACAAATTCGCTACCCCGAGCGCCAACACTTAGGCAATTTTAGGTTTAAAACGTGGACCAAACATCCCGATCCCACGAGTAAACAACTAAAATTCCGAACAAAGCTCGCTACCCCGAGCACAAACACTTAGGCAATTTTAGGTTTAAAACGTGGACCAAACATCCCGATCCCACGAGTAAACAACTAAAATTCCGAACAAAGCTCGCTACCCCGAGCACAAACACTTAGGCAATTTTAGGTTCAAACGTGGACCAAACATCCCGATCCCACGAGTAAACAACTAAAATTCCGAACAAGGCTCGCTACCCTGAGCACAAACACTTTGGCAATTTTAGGTTTAAAACGTGGACCAAACATCCCGATCCCACGAGTAAACAACTAAAATTCCGAACAAAGCTCGCTACCCCGAGCACAAACACTTAGGCAATTTTAGGTTTAAAACGTGGACCAAACATCCCGATCCCACGAGTAAACAACTAAAATTCCGAACAAAGCTCGCTACCCCGAGCACAAACACTTAGGCAATTTTAGGTTTAGAACGTGGACCAAACATCCCGATCCCACAAGTAAACAATTAAACTTGGAACAAATTCGCTACCCCGAGCGCCAACACTTAGGCAATTTTAGGTTTAAAACGTGGACCAAACATCCCGATCCCACGAGTAAACAACTAAAATTCCGAACAAAGCTCGCTACCCCGAGCACAAACACTTAGGCAATTTTAGGTTTAAAACGTGGACCAAACATCCCGATCCCACGAGTAAACAACTAAAATTCCGAACAAAGCTCGCTACCCCGAGCACAAACACTTAGGCAATTTTAGGTTCAAAACGTGGACCAAACATCCCGATCCCACGAGTAAACAACTAAAATTTCGAACAAGGCTCGCTACCCTGAGCACAAACACTTTGGCAATTTTAGGTTTAAAACGTGTACCAAACATCCCGATCCCACGAGTAAACAACTAAAATTCCGAACAAAGCTCGCTACCCCGAGCACAAACACTTAGGCAATTTTAGGTTTAAAACGTGGACCAAACATCCCGATCCCACGAGTAAACAACTAAAATTCCGAACAAAGCTCGCTACCCCGAGCACAAACACTTAGGCAATTTTAGGTTTAGAACGTGGACCAAACATCCCGATCCCACGAGTAAACAACTAAAATTCCGAACAAAGCTCGCTACCCCGAGCACAAACACTTAGGCAATTTTAGGTTTAAAACGTGGACCAAACATCCCGATCCCACGAGTAAACAACTAAAATTCCGAACAAAGCTCGCTACCCCGAGCACAAACACTTAGGCAATTTTACGTTTAAAACGTGGACCAAACATCCCGATCCCACGAGTAAACAACTAAAATTCCGAACAAAGCTCGCTACCCCGAGCACAAACACTTAGGCAATTTTAGGTTCAAAACGTGGACCAAACATCCTGATCCCACGAGTAAACAACTAAAATTCCGAACAAGGCTCGCTACCCTGAGCACAAACACTTTGGCAATTTTAGGTTTAAAACGTGGACCAAACATCCCGATCCCACGAGTAAACAACTAAAATTCCGAACAAAGCTCGCTACCCCGAGCACAAACACTTAGGCAATTTTAGGTTTAAAACGTGGACCAAACATCCCGATCCCACGAGTAAACAACTAAAATTCCGAACAAAGCTCGCTACCCCGAGCACAAACACTTAGGCAATTTTAGGTTTAGAACGTGGACCAAACATCCCGATCCCACGAGTAAACAACTAAAATTCCGAACAAAGCTCGCTACCCCGAGCACAAACACTTTGGCAATTTTACCAAACATCCCGATCCCACGAGTAAACAACTAAAATTCCGAACAAAGCTCGCTACCCCGAGCACAAATACTTAAGCAATTTTAGGTTTAAAAGTGGACCAAACATCCCGATCCCACGAGTAAACCGATGATAATGTAATGTTTAAACGTGGACCAAACATCCCGATCCCACGAGTAAACCAATGATAATGCAATGATTCCGTAAAAAAAACTCAATGAATCAAATACTTTTATTTTATTACTGCTGAATTCATAAAGTAAACAAAAGAGAAAGATTACACAAAATATTTCTTCAGGTTATGAACGTTCCAAGGTCTTACCAATTTCCGACCTTCATGATCCTCCAGCCTGTAGGCTCCTCTTCCGATTACTTCCTTAATTTTGTAAGGGCCTTCCCATTTGGGTGCCAACTTTTTCACCTCACCAGCAGGATTTGTTCTTCGTAATACTAAATCACCAACTTGAAATGTTCTTGATCGAACCCTTCGGTTATAGGCGTTGGTAATCCTTACTTTATATAGCTCTGTTGTTGCTACAGCTTGTTCTCTTAGCTGATCAATCTCATCTAACTCTTGCATTCTCTTAACCTCGTTCTGCTCTGGATCATAACATTGTATGCGGAGGGATTCAATCCCAATTTTCGCTGGAATGAGGGCCTCCGAACCGTATACTAGACTATACGGAGTTTCCCCTGTAGATACCCGAGGAGTTGTTCGATAAGCCCACAAGACTCCAGGTAGTTCATTTACCCATTCTCCTCGGGCCCTTCCAGCTTCATCTTAATCCCATGTAATAGAATACGGTTAATAACTTTGACTTGCCCATTTGATTGTGGATAGGCTACTGAGGTGAATATTTTCCTGATTTTCATCTCCTCGCACCACTCCTGTAGTTTCTTTCCCTGAAATTGCCTTCCATTATCCGAAATAATTCTCCTCGGTATTCCGAACCGACATACTATGCTTCTCCATAAGAATTTGATGATTTCCTCCTCAGTTATTTTTGCTAGAGGCTCGGCTTCCACCCATTTCGTAAAGTACTAAACTGCTACTAGGAGGAATTTTCTTTGCCCCGTGGCAAGGGGAAAAGGTCCGACGATGTCCATCCCCCATTGATCGAAGGGACATGAAGTAATACTGCTATTTAAGACCTCTGCGGGTATATGAGATAAATTTGCATGTTTCTGGCAGTTGTTACATTTTTTAACAATTTCTTCGGCATTTTCTCTCATACTGGGCCAATAGTATCCTGCCCGAAGGGCTTTCTGATATAACATATTACTTCCCGAATGATTCCCACAACAGCCTTCGTGAATATCCCTTAGTAAATGTTCTCATTCTTGTGTTGATGTGCATTGCAAGAAGGAAGCTGAAAATCCCCTTTTGAACAATTTACTTTCTGCTAACACAAAACGCCTCTCCATTCTCTTCACCCGAGCAGCTTCCTTTGGATCTAACGGCAACACCCTATTTTTCAAGAATTTAATGATATGCTCTCGCCAATCAGATATGATGCAAGGCTCCAAATTCATTATACTGTTGATTGCTATGTGCGAGACCAAAAGATCTTGTACCAGCACTTTCCTATTCTTCCACTCATGGATGGAGCTGGCCAACTTTGCAAGCGAATCTGCTCGGTTATTATCTTCTCGTGGTATTTGCTTCAATTGCACTTCCTGGAACTGAGTCATTAATACTTGAGCCTTCTCCACATATTTTTTCAACTTTTCTTATTTCACCTTGTATACCCCATTTACCTGCTGTACGACCAGCATTGAATCCATGAACACTTTTACTTTCTGAACTCCGGCATCTATTGCTACTCGTAAACCCGAGAGGAGAGCTTCGAATTCGGCTTCATTGTTTGAAGATTGAAAACCGAACTGAATAGCTATAGCAATTTCTTCTCCTTCTGGACTGATAAGTATAATTCCTGCACCGCTTCCTATTTGAGTAGATGATACATCTACAAATAGGCTCCAATCTTTTTCTTCGCGAGTATGAGTTACTTCAACCAAGAAATCAGATAAGGCCTGAGCCTTGATGGTAGTCCGAGGCTGATAAGAAATATCGAACTCGCTCAATTATGTGGCCCATTTCACCATCCTCCCTTAAATTTCAGCTTTTGACAAGAGCCTTCCTAAGGGAGTGCTCGTTACCACCATGATAGGGTGAGATAGAAAATAAGGTCGAAGCCTTCTTGCAGTGATCACCAGAGCCAAAGCTAACTTTTCAATTTCTGGGTATCTTTGTTCGGCTCCTTGCAAAGCTCGGCTGACATAATATACCGGTTGCTGCTGCCCAAATTTCTCTTGAATTAACACCGAGCTGACAACTTCCTCGGTTACCGACAAGTAGACGATGAGGGGGAGTTATTTTTACTCACATTTCATGCATATTACTTATTCAAGTTTATCAAGTTTTGTGATCATCAAAAAGGGGGAGATTGTTGAGCCTTAAACACATGGTTGCGTTTAATGTGCTAAATTATCCCCGGTCAATCTTTGAGTTTTGATGATCAACAAAACTTGTGTTTGTTATACTAATGCATCTACTTAGTGTGCAGATTAAGTGATGAAAAGTGGTTTGGATTGAAGAAAATCAAGTGTGCACATTCTGTCCTGGATCGCCCCAGGCGATGGTGATCATCGCCCCAGGCGATGGGTGCCAGGCCAGGCATCGCCACGCACATCGACAGAGGCGATGGCTAGGCGAGCATGTGGGGAAGATCGCCCCAAGCGATGGTGACCAACGCCTGAGGCGATGGCAGCCACAGGGACTTCGCCCCCGCACATCGACTGAAGCGACGCCGAGGCATGGCGCGGGCATGCGCGCAGGAAGATCGCCCGAGGCGATGGACTGAACGCCCGAGGCGATGGGCTAGAACGCCTGAGGCGATGTGGACTTCGCCCGAGGCGATGCATGATTTCAGGCTGCTGGAGCTACGGCATTGGGATTTGACTTGGATCGCCTGAGGCGATCCGTGATTTTTGCTGACCGTTGGGGCGCGGCGATGGTGATCGCCTGAGGCGATGGCTGAGGCGATCGAGGAGTGATTCAAGCCTTATTTGAAGCAACGGCTAGGAGCCTTGGGGGCCTCCTACACTATAAATATGGATGCTTTGAAGCATTTTGAAGCTAAGAAACAAGTCTACAAACTATACCAAAGCTTTGATTATTAAATTCTCGAATAGCATTACAAACTCCATACATTGTTGTTGTATTGGAGCTAGTAATTGTTTCCATTTTGTTAAGTCTTGTTGTCTTCGTGTGAGTACACCGTGAAGGTGCTTTTTGGTTTGATTTCTTGTAAAGGTCCTCCAACACCAAAGCAAGTTGGAAAATTGTAAAGTCATCAACTAGTCTAGTTGGTGCAAGTGTGTGGCTATCCTTGGAGCCCTTAAGGCCAAGAAGACTCGTGAAGAGTGTTGGTAGCTCGGGAATAGCTTGTGTACTCGGGAAGAGTATTGTGCTCGGGAAGAGTAGTGTGCTCGGGAAGAGCGTCGTAACTCGGGAAGAGTTTTTGTGTGGCTAACTTGGAGCCCTCAAGGCCAAGACAAATTGTTCTAGTGGAACCTCGGTTGGAGGTTATCTAACCGGGAAGAGGAGACGTAGGCGATTCATCGACGAACTTCTATAACAAATCTTTTGTTATTTATTGCTTTATTTTTCATTACGCATTTATTTATTTATTCTTTTTATTTATCGATTGACTAAAGGCTTCCGCAAAGCGCAAAATATTTTTATTTTACAAACTCATTTTAAAAAGCTAAAGTAGCCAAGGAATCTCATTCACCCCCCCTCTTCGATTCCAACAAGTGGTATCAGAGCCATTTGATTTTTGTTTTAAATCAAAATCTTTTTATGGCTAATCTAGCAAATGAGTTTGCTCAAGGTCAATCGACGAATCACCCTCCGCTTTTCACGGGTGATAACTACGGTTATTGGAAGAATAGAATTTCTCTATACATCCAATCCGTAGATTATGATCTTTGGAAAATCATAGTGAAAGGTCCACATATTCCTTTGAAGGAAGTTGGGGGAATTAGTGTTCCCAAAGGAAGAGCACATCTGCCGAGCTGCCTGTATCGACGAGGATTCTTTGCACATTGTAGTTGGCTACTGTGGCTGAAATTACCAGTGCATCCTCGTGGGGAAAATAAATCCCTTGTAAATCAGCAGGTCCGAAAGCTATAGAAGGACTCTCCTGAGTATGACTTGGATTAATAGATAACACTTCGAGTCTTCGAGCATAACTTTTTCTTGCTCGGTTAGAATCTCCACATGATGTTCCTCCCGAAATCATATGTATGGTCCCTCGGTTAGGAACATTGCTCATGGTTCTTTCCCTAGTAACTTGATTTCCTCCCTCCACTCTTTCCCCCCGTACTGCCCAAGGAACTGGTTGAAGTGCTCCTCTCCCTGGATTAACATTATTCCGAGGGAAAGGAGCACTGTTCCTTAGTTCATCGTCAGCTCCTCGCCTTACATCCATTCTTCCTTCATGAACGCTCCCTCCTCGGGAACTTCCTCCTCGGAATACTCCTCTTTCATAAGGTCCCCCCCGACCCCTCTTTGTCGTAATTTGATTCATGGCTACCTCCCGATAAGGTCTCATTGGTAGGTACTGATCAAAGTTCCTCTTAGGCTGTTCCAATGGCCTCTCCTTCCTATTGACTTCACCACTATTTTTTATTTCCTTTTTCTGTTTCATCCTCTGCGCTTCCTCTAAATTAATATATTTAGAGGCACGCCCCAGTAATTCATCATAATCCGACGGTGGCTTCTTTGCCAATGATCTGAACAGATCCCCCTCTCTCAACCCTTGGGTGAAAGCGCTGGCTAGTATTTTCGATGTCACATGCGGAACATCAAGGCATGCTTGATTAAATCTTTTCAGAAAATCCCGCAGGGACTCCTTATCCATCTGCCTGAGACCGAACAAACTCAAGGCTGTTCTCTTGCAACTTCCGCTGCTCGTGAATTGATGAAGGAACAACGAGCTGAATTTGGGAAAGGAATCCACTACTCCTGATGGTAATTGATTGAACCACGATTGAGCAGCGCCGGCTAGAGTAGTCAAGAACACTCTACATTTCACCCCATCTGACAGCTGACGAAGGAGTGATGCATTCTCAAATCGAGATAAATATTCTTCTGGATCTGTGCTACCATCATAGTTCCCCACACTTAAAATTCTGAAATTAAGAGGCAGAGGATCATCAATGACTTGAGGAGTGAATGTGGTGCTTCTTCTTGCCGAGTTAATACGGCCTTCCATTTTATTGCGCTTTTTTGTAACTCCTCCTTTAAATCCTCCATTTGATGGTGCAAAGCCCTATCTATTTCCTCATTTGAACGATTAGGAAAATCTTTTTGACTCTTCAGCCCCCTATTCCGACTTCTTTATAGAGGTTGAGTCTTCCTCCTCTTCTTTATTTTCTTCCTGATAGGGGGGGTCATAAATTGTTTCATAACTTCTCCGACAGTTTTGGCAATCATCTCAGTCAAATGTTCCATGGGTATTCCTCCAGTAGGTAATACTCGTGAAACATTCTGCGATGATCCAGCCTCCCCTGCTCCTTCTGGTTATGGGCATGAACGTGGGGGAGTCATTGGTTTATCCCTCCCCGACATTGGCCCTCGCCCCTTGCTTTTAACCATTTCGCCTTGGATTCTTACTGAAAAAATCTCTGCTTCAACGTCTTTACTCTTTTGTTCCCACAGACGGCGCCAATGATGTGATCCGTGATATCCGAATATAAGGTAGAATAAGGTGTTAAAAGAAAATAACGATACACACCAAGATTTTTACGTGGAAAACCCTCAAATTGGGAGAAAAACCACGGGACCTAGTCCAGTATAAAACTTCACTATAAAATGTTGATGATTTACAAGACTCTCTGGACACAAAAAATAATTGTTCAATGACTTACACAAATGGTTTATAGAAATAACAGAAAAGACCGAACAAACATAAATTTGCTCTCTTCGGAGTCTTTTTGCCCAGAAAAATCCAACCCCTTCTGTGATGACATCCGCGGGTATTTATAGGACTGTTCCTAGTGATTGGCTCGCGGGAGATCCGGAACACGATGTCCTCTGATCGTGGCTTAACTGGAGCCCAACACGTCCGAGAAATCCGTGCCCCATTATTGCACGTTCATTCACGCCGGTTAATTTGTTAGTTATTCCCGGGTCTTCCGCTAATCTTTGACCAGAAAACCGAGGAGGGTTAGCAGCTGTTCGGTAAAACCCTGCTCGGTGCTTTCCGTTCGGTGCACTCTGTTCGGTATATGTCTTTGTTCGGCCCTTGATGGATTTTACCCGAGGAGGTCAATATATCATATGACATCAATATATATATTAAATTAAAATTTACGGTAAACATATTTCAATAAACGTAAATAAATCAAAATAAAATTTATTTTATTTTAAAGAAGTATAAATTATTTTAATAATATTGGAAAAAGTTTATTAAACAAAAAATAATCCACCTACTCCATTTGAGCTGTCATTTGTGTCCTTGCAATTAATAATGGATTACAATAATTGTTGCTTTTTATTTCTAGTAATTTTTTGGGAGTAGGTGAGAGTGGTGCGACAAAGTTGGCTTATTCTTTGGACTTTATTCATCATTAAACTTTGATATATACTTTCCTTCAAAAAAATAATAATTGATATATACATGGTAAATCCCGTGCATGAAACTCCGCACATCGTGAGAGCTTCGTGCACTGGATTTGCCCTATTTCTTTTACATATATGTTTTTAAATGCTACCTCACTTAGTCCCTGCATGGAAGAGCTCCCACAGTATGCTTGTTGCTACTTTTATAAATGCTTAACAAACTTAATTATTAAGATGTTCCTATTAAATAAGAAAATAAAATTTAAAGATGTTGATGTAGTTGATATTGTAATATACTTTTATTAATGAAAATGCTATGAAAATAATGTAAAAATGAATATTTTTAAATATTTTTTGGAGCCGTCTTAAATTTTTGGCGGATAAATTTGATATGTAATAAATTTTGTAGGATATTTTTAATTTTCAAAATATTAAACATTAGAGCTAAAAGCTAAGTTAGGCAATGCCGAAATTAGAATTTTTGTTAGGGGAGCAAAAAATAATAGCATAAAAATGGAGTGAAATTTGTTTTTAGGAGGGTTAAAATATAATTTATTTTTTGCCGAGGGGGAGTTAAGGGGGAACTATAATTTCTTGGGGTTAAGAGTGATAAAATAATTTTTTAAGGAGATTCTTTCGTCTTAGTGGTGACCCTTTTTATTCCAAAATAGCTCATAATTGTCAAACGACTTATTTTGATATGTTAAAAGATTTTTTTAATTTTTTTTTAATTTTTTTTAATCAAAAGCTCAATGAAACATCCTCTAATTCAACTAAATAACATATAATTGTATCTATATCTTCAAAATTTTACTCAGTTGTTTCCTTAAATTATATATATTTTCTTCCAAACACAATTATTGGACGTTAATATATTTTTTTCCTCCACTTATTCTTTGTTTTGGAAAGGAAATATTACATTTTATAAAAATGTATCAATGAAATTGACCCTCTTTTAGAGGCCATAGCACAAGAAATGAAGAATTTTTTTTATTGTTGTTTATGTTGACAAATAAAAAACAGTATAAATATATTCGGTATACGAATATTCACCATCTATAAGTAGTGTTAAGAACCTTTTTTGTGCCCAATAATGGACCGAAGTGCCTTTTATTTTTCTTAAGTTCTTTTATGTTAATCTCGCCCTTTCAAAAAGCGTGGTAGCGATTTGTCATGTAGATTGAATGACTTTATGAAATTACGTCGATACTAATATGTGTAGCGTATGAGACATCTATATTTTTTCCCAGTGAATATTTAGAATTCTCATTGCTTGACTTTCAATTTGCCTCAGACCATTATATAAAATGCGAATAACCTATCATTCTCTCTTTGTTTGAAAAATCGTCAAAAAATGAAGCATCTGAATGGAACGAAGCGCGATATAAAATATTCTAATTAATAGAAAAATATTATATAAATAGAGATACTTGAAATAACATATGTCATTCTCAACACACAACTTAATTTATATAGCATATCTTAAGTAATGCTAAAAAGTAAAAAACTAATTTGTGTTCAATAATATTTCAAAGTCCTTTTCTTTTTCTTAGTTTCTTTTATGTTATTCCTTGCACTTTTCGAAAAGCGTTGTAACGATTTTAACAAGTACCAACTTCACTTTGAATGCGCCTCAAAAACCCCTTCAAAGCCCTAATTTTACACCATTTATCGGTTAGGGAAATGTCCCTTCCGTATTCTTCGCAGCTATTCTTGCATTGTTATCCTTCATTAACGGTTCGTAGTTTTTTAGTTTTCTTCGATTCAGCTAAATTTCTTAAGTTTTCTTTTAATTTTGCTTCTCTTTTTGTTTAGGAAATCAATGGAAAATCAAATTCATGCTCGTTGTGGAGCAGACACAGGTGAAAAACAAATGTTTGGTGGTGAAGGCAGGTCCGAAGAGAATAGCTTTCGACAGAAACTGTAGAGAAGCTCTACTTTCAGGCATCAATAAGCTTGCTGATGCTGTATCGGTGACCCTGGGACCTAAAGGTTTTATAATCATATTACTTTTCTTATTTTCTTTCCATTTTTAGTTTCTATTTCGTTCATTGTTGCTTTGTTTGCTGGCATTTTTGTTTCTTGTGTTGCTTGAGTATTAAAATAGATGTGTATCTTAGTACCCTGCGAGGCTGCGACTTAAAGTCGTAGTGTCTTGTGCAGCTCATTGAGATGTTGCTACTTGTAGACATGTTTAGCTGACATGGTCGCGGGAAAGCGTGCTGGTGTTCCAGTTCCACGAACCATTCACATTTCGTGGAACGGTCAGTGTTATTTTTAAGTTAAAAATAAAAAAATTAGATAATTTTGAAATTTAATACAAATTTTTTATGAAAATATTGGATTTTTTTAAAAAAAGTTCCGTTCTGTTTCGCGACGGCCATGAAATCGCCAAATTCCATAACAGCAGTGTGTAGTTTACACATCAATTTTAGCCTGGAACTTTAACGCGGCGGTTGTCGTTCCCGTTCTGTAACGGCCTTCCATGTCATAATTAATAACTATGCTTGTAAAATGAGTTGATTGTTAACACGTTCAAATTTGTTGCACCAAGTTACCGCTAAGAGATACTGGCTTTATGTTGATTTTGCAGGGCGGAATGTTGTTCTTTCAGAATCTGAGACACTTAAAGTGATTAATGACGGTGTTACTATTGCCAAAGCCATAGAGCTCTCTGACCCAATCGAAAATATAGGAGCATCGCTAATCCAAGAGGTTGAATACTCTATGCATATCTATCTAATAATGCATTCAATCTTGTTAAATCGTGTTGATCTAGGTCAGGGCTCTTGCAGGTTGCTATCAAAACAAACGGGACATCTGGTGATGGTACAACAACTTCAATTATTCTGGCTCGAGAAATGATTCAATCTGGACTTCTGGCTATCAATTCTGGTGCCAACCCTGTATCTTTGAGAAAAGGAATGGAGAAAACAGTGAAAGAATTGATCAAAAGTTTGAAGGAAAATAGTTATGCTATAAAAGGAAGTGAAGACATTGAAGGCATGATTTCTTTTAAGTCTTTCCATTCAGTTTGATGAAATATGTTTTGATTTGACTAATACAACTATTTTATTCTCTTTATGCAGCTGTAGCTTCAATATCTGCAGGAAATGATGAATTTATTGGGAAGTTAATTGCTGAAGCAATGGATAAAATTGGTCCTGATGGATTAATATCTGTTGAATCTTCTTCATCATCCGATTCTTCAGTGATAGTTGAAGAAGGAATGAAGGTGATGCAAATAATGTTGGCCATAAGCTGGACTCCCGCAACCCTTTTCCCCTAGAATTTCTTAGGTTTCTGCTTATTACCACGACGTCCTTTATCCTTGGGATTCTGATTTTTTTATTATAGCGATCTTGACTGTATTCATCATTACCAGCATGACATCAAAAGATTTAACACTTCTAAATTCATGGACAAACTTGAAACATTTATACTTTGATTAACAAAGTATCAATTCTAATGGTTGTTATTACTTTTTCACTTAAATAAACCATTTTGAATCAGAGGAAAATTACCAAAATATGAATTTTGTTTCTTCTAGGTTCTACTTAGGGGTGTAAACGAACCAAAACGAGCCGAACATGTAGAAAATTTAAGGCTCGAATTCGGCTCTAAATAAGTATATTCGAGTTCGAGCTCGATTCGAAGTTCGAATAGGTTAAAAATTTTGCTCGAGCTTGAGTTCGGCTCAAAAAATTCGAACATTTTCGCGAATAATTCGAACTATTGCTCAGAAACAAATACTCGAAAAGCTCAAAATCTATTTATTTAATATATAATTATATTATATTAATAAAAATATTAAAGTTCGCGAGCGGCTCATGTACTATTGAACAAAATAAATTGGGCTCGAGTTCGGCTCGAAAAAAGTTCGAACATGTTTGAGTTTGGCTCGAGTTCGATAATTTCGAATACGAATCAAATATTATTAAAGCCGGCTCAATTCGTTTACACCCCTAGTTCTACTTATTCTTGGATTAAGGTGTTACATTATCAACCTTAATCGGCTTTCAATAATGTTTAGCGCGCATTTACTAATTTTCTTCTCCTTTGAGTTTTCATGGTTTTCTTGATTTCTCCAGGCATTATTTTCTTACAGATAGACAAAGGATACATGTCTCCCCATTTCATCACCAACAAAGACAAATCTACAGTTGAGTTCGATAATGCTAAAATTCTTGTGACTGATCTAAAGATATCCAGTGTGAGAGAGATTGTTCCCTTGCTGGAAAAGGCCACACAGTTGAGTGTTCCTTTGCTGATAATTGCTGAAGACATTTCTCGACAAGTGCTGGAAACTCTAGTTGTTAATAAAATGCAAGGCGTGCTTCGTGTTGCTGCGGTAAAATGTCCTGGTTTTGCAGAAGGAAAAAAAGCCATTTTGCAAGATATTGCGCTTATGACCGGTGAGCTTGTTTGCTGTTTCCAATTTCACAAAATTTGGTTTGGATCCAAGAAGGGAGGAAAAAATATTAATTGAGGAGATTGTTGCAATGCTCACATACATTTCAGTTTTCTATTCAACCTTTCAATTTACTGCCAAAATTGAGTTTTTACAGTATGTTCTCCGTTCTCCAATACGAAAACTTTGTATTTAGTTAACTTATATTTTATTTTTCAAGTGTAAATAATGTACATTTTACTACTTTTCATCAATTGGTCTCAGTTTGTTCATGTTGTATTCAGGAGCTGATTTTCTTTCTGGAGATTTGGGCCTGACTCTTGAAAGTGCAACTTCTGATCAGCTTGGTATCGCACAAAAAGTAACCATAACGAGCAATCGCACAACTATAATTGCTGACCCTTCTACTAAAGCTGAAATACAGGCAAGAATTTTACAGATAAAGAAGGATCTAGCCGAGACCGACAGCAAATATCTGGCAGAAAAGTTGTCTGAAAGAATTGCAAAGCTCTCTGGTGGGGTCGCTATTATTAAGGTAGGAGCTCATACGGAGATGGAACTTGAAGACCGGAAACTAAGAATTGAGGATGCAAGAAGTGCCACTTTTGCTGCCATGGCTGAAGGCGTGGTGCCTGGTGGTGGAGCAACCTATGTACATCTCTCTAGAAAAATACCTATACTAAAGAAGGTTTTTCAAGATCCAGATGAGAAAATTGGTGCAGACATTGTTGGTATGGTATGTTGTTTGTTATTCTTTGCCACCTTGTAATTCTTTATGTATTCTTGCATCACATTTTTTACTCGCAACTTCAGTTAGAGGTTATTCTTTTTATAAGTATGAGCAGAAAACTGTGGGATTCTCTTATTATGTGTTTCTGTTGTCGTGCGTTTGCTTTCTAATATGAATGTGTGTCGGTTTATTTCTAGATAAATTTTAATTTGGGACTTCATTTTTCTGTTTCTTTCATCGGCAATTCTTTGTGGTCGATAAATTTCAGGCCCTTCTTGCACCAGCAAAACTCATTGCAGCAAATGCAGGGGTTGATGGAGCTGTAGTTGTAGAGAAAATTCTATCTTCCGACTCAAGAGTAGGGTATAATGCAATGAACGGCAGATACGAAGATCTGATAGCTGCTGGAGTTATTGATCCTTGCCGCGTTTCAAGATGTGCACTTGAGAATGCTGTCTCGATCGCCGGTATGATCCTCACTACTCAAGCCATTGTGGTGGAGAAAACAAGGCAAAAAAAGCCGTCTGTCCCTCACGTACCCGGAATATCACCTTAAACCTGAAAATAGGTAACCTGCAAGAGTAAATTGAAGGCAAAGAAAATACATTTTTATTAGGGCGGTGGACACGGGTTTGACTTAAGAAATATCGCTATGGGGACGTGTTCTGGAACCAACAAGCTGAACTTCATCAGATTTCTGGTTGGTGAGAGCATCATTTTGTTGAAGAGGATGTCCGGTTGTGCTTGTGGGCTCTGGCTTTGTTTCTACAAAGTGGTGAAACGTTTAGTTATCAGCAAATCTCGTTGCTTCCAATGTAGTCATTTATTTACTCAGGCATTTGCAGCAGACATTACAGTGATTCTACTCGAGTTTCTATGAATTAAATAATACAAAATCTTAGCGAAAAATAAGATTTGTCTATGTTTCTACTACCCAAATGAATGAAGTAGATGTGATATAGAATTATCAAGATTATGGTACTAAATATTAAATATAGTTATATTTTTATTTTATTAATAAGTACCATTTTATTTTTAATCTACACAAGGAAGATGACTGTGGTCAAAACTTAAGTTGAGAAAACAAATACTCCATCTGTCCCAGATATATAAGCTGTATTTCCTTTTTTACTTGTCCCAAATAGATAGTTAAATATCTGTATTTAGTTACCTTATATTCTTTTACTATGATACCACTATTTAATTTTCATTCTTGTAATTAATTAATTAAATGTAATTTTGAAAATGTAAATTGTAATTTTTTATTTTTTGTTAACCAAGTCTTGCAAAGATATGCAACAACGTCTTGGATGAATTTCCATTTTCTTGGAAATATGGATAGACAAAGTTGAAGACAAATCTACTTCGTCTTTCCAAGTACAAATCTAGAGTACATTTTTCATTTCTATTTTTCCAAAATTGAACTTTTTAAATACATTAACTACTTCCATACTTATTATTATATTTTATTAAAAACAAGGAATATTAATGAGAGAATTATATTTACTGTGAAATATGGTAATTTTTCTGCCAATCGACATTTTGTCAACATTTATCATATACATGTGTACCAGTGACAGAAACACAACCAGAAGAAGCACAGAAAGGAGAGGGAGATGTGGTATAAAAATAAATTAACTTATAATATTGTTAGTGTTCCTTTTGAATAAATAGATAAATGGTTGCACATTTTTTAACCACAATTGCATGCAATTGCTCAGGATTGAATCTAGAACTTTTGTTTAGGGGACAAAAAAAAAACCATAAAAAATGAAGGACAAAACTTTTTTTGGGGATTAAAATTAATTTTGGTGGGGAAATACAATTTTTTGGGGCAAAATTCAATTTTTTTTAAAGGTACCCCAAAAAATAATACAAAGATCTTCCCTGCAAGTGCACCTAAAATTATCTTTATTGACTCACTCAAAAAAAGACTATTTTTATCACTCGAAGCGACATTGGATGGGATCTTTTCTATGCATTGGATGTATACCAATACAGCACATATATGTTTATGTATATGTATGTATATATACATATGTGTTTCGATGCATACCCGATGTATAGAACCGATGTATAGAAGAAAAACTATATTGGTTGACCCTCTACTGCCACAAGTGGAAAAGAAGGGTTAAAATATTTGAAGCCACAAGTGGAAAAGAAGGGTTAAAATATTTGAAGGGATCTGGAGTGTAGCATGAAGGCAACACCACGGGACCATCCTGGTTTGCCAACACGGTTGCGTAGGGCATCATGGAAGCTGCCACTTTGGTTCCATTAATATTTCGTGGAACGCTCGCATCTATTTTTACTAATCTTTTAAAAAAAAAATTATACAATTTGGACAAATTTTTAATAAAATATAAAAAAAAATGGAAGGTAGTTGAAAATTTAAACTATGTTCTGCAACAGTCGCGTTGATTGCAAAATCGCCGTTATAATTACACATCCGTTTTAATGTAGAACTTTACAGCGATAGTTGTTGTTCCCGTTACGAACTATATACAGGATCACAATTGGAATGCTATTTAAACATCAAATAATTGAGGCATAAAATATCTTTCCCATTTTTGTGAATGAGAACGAGAATGAAAACTGTCATTTCTCGCCCATTCTCGTCGGTTGGCTCCACAAGAAATCCTTAATAATGATGCATGGCCAATAAGAATTCAAGATTTAAGATGACCCTGAATATTCTAACCAATAACCCGATAAGAACGGCCTGTGGACCATGATACGTATAAACAGTTAATCATCCACTGTAGGAAATGACCAAAAAATACATGAGGTTCATACAAGAAACCTAGTTGCGGGACTACAAGCGTACTATGGGTCACTCCAACTTCATTTTAAGCTCATATATCAAGAAAAAAAGAAAACAAAACCTGCTTTCTGCCTGGAAATAAAGTATTGATTGATTGAATTTATAGATAATATATAGAGCTATGAATTATACTAACGAATTCAAAGCTGCAAACGCCATTGGAGGTAAGACAGCAAGAGCTTGTGAGAGCTGTTTAAGGAAGAGGGGGCCCGATGGTTTTGCGCTGCGGATGATGCTTTTCTATGCCAAGCTTGCGATGCTTTGGTGCATTCCGCTAACCAGTTGGCGAGTCGGCACGAAAGGATTCAACTCGAAACCTCGCCTTTCAAGGGCAACGAAGTGATAAATACTTCTCCAGTACCAGCTTGGTATCAAGGGTTCACTCGAAACGCGAGGACTCCGCGGCATGCAAAGTCGAAGCGGCTACAACCGCCACCAAACAACCCTCTTCCGCTTGTGCCGGAGATTAATGGAGAAGACCTTTTTCCGGAGGAGAATGAAGAGCATATACTTTATAGGGTTCCAGTGTTTGACCCTTTTATCGACGAGTTTTGTACTACTGAAACACGGAACGGATCCGAAGAAGCGGATTATGATCAGTGTGACTTGAATCTTGCAGAGTTGCTGAATTGTGATATTGAGCTTGAGGAGTTTTCTGCAAATGTTGAGAGCTTACTAGGGGAAGGAATAGAAGATGATTCTTCTGGTGGAAATAATGATTTAGATTCGAAAACGTTGAAAGTTGAAGATGAAGAAACTCAAGCTGTGATAGCCTGTCATTTTGATCCGGTACCGGACATGGAAATGAACTGGGATTTTGATTATGCTCCTTCTTCCATGGCTGGGGAAGATGGAGAAGTGATGAAAAAAGAACCTTCCGTTGAAACTACGGAGGATAATATCGGAAGTGAAAGAAGTGAAACACAAGTAAAGAAGATGATGCTACTGAACCTCAACTATGAAGCAGTCGTGACGGATTGGGCAACTCAAGGCTCTCCATGGATAACCGGAGTTCGACCTGACGAGCTAAACCTCGATGAAATCATGGTACCAAACAATGAAATTTTACTTCTTTACTCTTCACTTGAAGTAAATATATTTCACTGATGCTGATCACATGCATAAAACACTAGAAACAAAAAGGAAGACATCACATTACACTGAAATTAACCTTTATTAACTTCAGATGACAAGCTTGGATGGAGATTTTAATGGAGGAAGATGGTGTAGTGCAATTCAAATTGCAGAAAGAGAAGCAAGAGTATCAAGATATAGGGAAAAGAGAAGAACAAGGCTGTTCTCCAAGAAGATTAGGTATCAAGTTAGGAAAATAAACGCAGAGAAGAGACCAAGAATGAAAGGTCGATTTGTGAAGAAGGCAAGCTTTTTAGGGTCTTCTTTCCCACCACCACCTTACCTCATGAATAAATTAATGAGGACTATAGATTTACCCAACAGCTAATTTGCTTGCTTAGCAACTAGGGTTGTAACACTTTTATGCAGTAAATGTACATAAAGTTTAGTACTCAATGGAGTATGCCTTGCCAATCCGGGGAGTTCTGCTAAATGCTACATCTAGAAAAAATATTGACATATTATATTGGATATATAAAATCCACATATTTGCATATAATCTCCAAATATATTTTAAGTTTTAACATATCCAATGATATGTGTTATATGAGACTTACATCTTCCATTGATGGTACCGTTATTTGCTCGGTGTGGATGCCATATGTGGCCCCTTGATACAGCTTGTATAAACTCGGTGTGAGCTCCATCTATGACCAACTCGATATAAATGATCCAAAATGGTTGATACAACACTGCATACAAAACCGAGACTACTTTGTTATGGAAATATCAAACAATGAGAGTCAAATTTAAACATTTTTATTATTTTGGTTTGTTAATGATTTGATAGTTTTCTATATAATAAATGTTTGAAAGTTTAATTTTTTATTTTCTTTTTGAAAGTTTATTACATCATATGATAAGAGATTACGTTAGACAATTCTCATACAAAGAGCTTGCAGTTTAGAGGTATGATCACGAGAATACTATCATTTCTTATTTTGGAAATGGGAAAATAAGGAATTATTACAACCTGTGCTGCTGATATCTATGGGTACTTATTAATGTTTCTGAATGTGAAGTGATTGTGTTTTTGACAATCAAACTCTGTACAGATTTTGTAGAACTTAATCAAAGGATTGTAAACTTATGGTTCTGTTAAGAGTGCATGCATATTTTTAAATAACTTTAATATATTACATCATTCAAATAATATGTAGTTCAACAAATAAAATTTTAAGATACTTATAAAAAAATATTTATTTATTTATACCATTATACATAAAATGGTGTTTTAGAAAATTTAAAATATATACCAAATAGATAAAAAAAAAAATGGTTAACCAATGTACTAATATATCAAATAAAATGAGAGGGATATTTCAGGAAACAAAATGAACCTCACCAAAAAGGTCAAAAATAACCTCCAAGGTTCCATTATAGATGCACAAAATCACACTGTAAGAATCGAACTTTTACTATATACAATAAAACTATGTTTTTCCTCATGGAGACGAGAATAAAATAGTAAAACCTACAGACATACTGTCTTGTGTCGATTATAGTCTAACTGGGAAAAAAAAGCAGATAAAGCCGAAGCAAACTCCATAAGTATGCTGCACAAACTTCATTACCTGCAGATATAAAATAAAAGGTGTTGGATTTGATCCAGATATGGTCTATTAAAAGAAATAACTCTCAATCCAATTCCAATTTATTCATATAATGAAAATCATGTCCACCAATATACTTAACATGAGATCTGATCTGAGATACGGACAGGACAATGTGACGTATTAAAATGTTGCACTGAGAGTCAAATATTAGTTAGCGAGAGGATATGATTCAAGTAAAACCATATAGGCTCGAAGCTTGCACTTTCAAGTCATTCACACAAGCTACATATTTCAAACATTTTAGAGGATAGTTAGAGATGAATACAAACTCCTGTATATCTTTTAAGCTCTACTTACACAATATTTTCCATTCTGCATGTATGCATTTTTACAAACAAAAAGGTAAACCAATCCAATAATTATTATATGGGCCTAGATATTCAAGAACTACAATATCATTCAAATCTCAGAATTTCAGAGAAGGAAGCTAGCATGCAGGATGAATCGAGCTCAAAGAACTGAAATTGCAAAATTTTATTGGTTGCTACAACTATGAACTCTGAAATAATCATATTTTGTAATTTGGGAAGTTGTGGACGAAGCTTCAATTTCTGCAAACCGTTCAATTAAAAAAACATCTGAACTTCTAATTCCATTGGATCCCAGTGGATTAATCTATTATAAGAATCACACTCTTTCAATCAACAGAATAAATACGATAATCCAACCAATTTTCCAGTTATGCGAAGCTAGTTCATCCTCAAATTACGGAAGAAGAGACGAAAGAGAATACCAAGATCATAGTAAATTAAAGAACCAAAGAAACTGCAGTAATCAACCGTTTAACATGATGAAAAATTCTATAATTCAGAAAACAATACCTCAGATTATTCAAACCCACGAGTCAACCCCTCAACCTGTCACTCCACAGCTGCCTCCACCTTAGGACCTACATAAACAAACACATTTATACATCAAGGTACAGTTTGGTGAAAAGCAAAATATAAGACATCCTTGTCCCATCCAGCCTTTTATCCATATCATTCGATTAATTATCCCAACATTATACTTCCTTTATTAGCACATCCACGAACCAATCGGTGCCCAAATCAATAAATAGAAAAAATTTCACAAAAAAATTGGTTACAACAAACCGTGGAGGGAGTGGGGGCGGTGGTCCTTCCCCCAGCCGACGCCGCGGGTGGCTTCGAGATACTGGTTGACCAGGTGGCGGCATTTCTGGAGATGATTGACTCCCTCCACGCGGTAGCACCACTTCACCTTCTCCCTCAAAATCTTCGCTTTCTCGATGTCGATCCACTTCTCCCTAACCAGATGCTCCCTCATCTCCAGCATCGCAACTGGATCCTTGTACGGGTTATCCGGATCGAAGTTATCCGGAGCCCCATCATCCGTGAACATTACCCCCTTCTTCCTTCCCATTCTTTGAAGCTAGGTTTCAGTCGAAATGATTATGCTGGTCACTAGAGAGTGGTCAAATGGGAGGATGTCTCAGTTGTTTGTGGGCTTTGTTTAAAACCAAAACCATTGGATTCGTAAATTGTAAAATCGGCCCAATTACAAAAAGAATAGTCCATCGGCCCACGAAGCCTTTCTGTGATGAAATCATTCTCGAGTCTCGACGAACACTGTGCTCTATTTCGTGCCATATTTTTAGTGGTCATTTTATTTTATCTAATAAAAAATATTATAAAAAAATATTTTAATAAATTTATTGATGTGATCCAATATTTTGATTACTCGATAAAATAAGTGCAGAAGAAAATAATACAAGACCCCACAATTTTTTTTACGCGCAAAACCCGGCAAAACAAAGGAAAAAACCACGAGACATAGTCCAGTATAAATTTACATTATGAACAAAAGTGATTTACATTGTTTCAATACAATACTTGAGCAGTGGAATAAAAAAACAAAACAATCGGGTTGTTTTATCTCTTGATTGAGGCGTGGATCAAACAGAATGAAGCTTATGCTCTTCTCTATGCTTCTCTCACAAGAGATCTTAACCCTTTTTCCTTGTGACCCCACACAGATATTTATAGTGCCAATTTCAGCGGTTAAAGTGCGCCAAATCCGGAACATGTTCTGCCCCAGATCATTGCATGATTGGGTCTAGACGTGTCCGAGAAACCCACGTATTATTAATGCATGTTCATCTATCTCTGTTGACTGTCAGTTATATCCGGGTCTTCCGTTGTTGTTTGACCAAGTGAACCGAGCAGGCAGCTCATCTGCTCGATATATTTTGTGTTCGGCTTTGATAAGGGATTTTACCAGACATTCATCCTATGACATCATTTATAATTCACATATCTATAATATTCAATATTACAACTTTCTCAAATTCTTAAAATTATCAAAAAATTTCTCTAATCTCTCTTTGCTTTTGAATTTAGACAAGTATATATATCATAAATATTAGTCATAAAATTTTAAAATAATTAATTAGATTGAGAATATAATGCGCCAGAGTGGTCCTACATTAACGGAAAAATGACAGATTTTTTACCTCCCATAGCTTCCATGGAACCCCGACCATACACGGAAGACCAACCAACCAAGATAGTAAATATAGTATATCATATACTTTTTACTTGAAAAGGACAAGCTCTCACACAAACGCACACACACCCCTACACAGTAGGAACATAATTCAGATAGTTAAAATTTTTGCTGATAATGACCTATTTTGCACGTCCAATTGTTTTTGTCTCTCCATTCGCTTGCTAGCCTCAGGTTTGTTGTGATGGCTGTTGAAATCATTGACAAAGATTCGATTTTCTTGAAAACTACGTGATTTTTTTCTGTTTTCTGATCATATCATTGAAATTTTGAATCTGGGTTGTTTTGAAATTTGCATGGAACAGCGCGTTGTAATGAGTATGGTATGCATGGGGGTGACTGGTGTGCTTGGGATAATTTCTTGTCTTAAATATTTGCTTTTTTTCCTGATTTAATCTCGTTTACTTGGTTGACAGAGTTTATTTTAATTAGTCAAATAGGTTGCATGCATCATCTCTTCTCAGTGAAGTTATTGGATTCAAACTTGGATGAAACGCGGAAACTTTTTAAAAAAAAAAAAATTTAATTGGTATAAAAGAGACTGCGTTGCTTCTTCATCACCAATAACGAAATCTTCATAATGGGTTCTTTCCTTCAGGTCTAAATAAAAGCAGAAATTCGAACTCGGCCCCATTTGATTTTCGTGTTCACAAGTTTTGTGCCTTTCACAGGTTCCTTTTTCTCAGCCATTAGTGAGCTATCACAGAAATTTCAGTTCGTCGGTTGGTTTTTTGTTAGCTTTAATGATTGAGTTTCAGGTTTGTAGATGTATTTTAATAGATGAAAGTTTGCATACAATGTTATGGTAAGCATTAACTCTGTCTATTGAGATGTTTTTTTAAGACAACATCGTTGTCATACCTTGTTAGAGATGATAATGGAAGCTTTTTTTCCGCTTTTACTATGGTGACTAAAACAGAGTTATCATGAATTCGTCTATGGATCCACTCGCGAAAGACTATTCTAGATTCAACAGATCAATCATAGCTGCAAATGGCGATGTTTTTGAACCCTCTTCAAGTAACAATGGTGAGATCAGTGACACGAAAACATTGTATTCCCCATCTTATTGCTGTGTAAAATTGTTGAACCAATATCTTTCTTCTACAGCTAAGCAGCGGGGAACTTTGGTAGAATGGTTAAATGGTATTCTTCCTGATTTGAATTTGCCAATAAATGCTTCAGATGAAGAACTACGCTCATTCTTGGTGGATGGTTCTGTTTTATGTCGAGTCTTGAACAAGCTAAAACCATGTTCTATAACTGAGGTAGTTGAAACTTTACTTGAGTTGCTTTAGATTTTCGATGTTATACAAATTATGATATGACATTGTTTCTTCCTGAATTTTTGTTTAAGTTTGGTGGTCCTGTAAGTTCTTCACAATCCCGGTCAGAAAATGTCCAAAGATTTTTGTCAGCAATGGATAAATTGGGCTTGCCAAGGTTTCAAGCAGCAGACTTGGAAAAGGTGATATAGATCATTACCTTGCCCTCTTAGTCAGTCACGAACTTTGATTTTGACTTTTTATATACTTGCTTTGAAAAGGGATCTATGAAAATTGTATTGGACTGCCTTTTAACGCTACAAGCACATTTTCTGCCAAATCTTGGGAGATATAATGGAGGTTCTCAGAGGGATGAACCCTTTCGAATAATCACTTCCCCATCTTCTGCATCAGACTCGAAATTTCAACGTGCCTTATACAGCCCCGTAAGGGCCGGTATTTCTCTGTTTCTTCTCTTTGATTGTCGGTCTATGTATACACAAAAATACGGGTCATGCAACTTTGTTTATTCTTAATCTTGATTCCGTATAGAGTCATCAGCTATCCTTATCAATCATATTGGACATAAGTTTCACGAAGTGTTTCAGCTTAAACAAGGATCTTACACAGATATTCCGGCTGCAAAGATTTCGGAAATGATGAAATCAAACAGCTTAGATGTGAGTTTGTTCTAAATTTCTTTCAATTGCATTAGTTGGATTTTGTTAGCCGACTTAAAATTTTGTCTATGATGCAGAATGCTCCAACACAGTCACTACTGTGTGTTGTAAATGGTATCTTGGATGAAAGTATCGAACGGAAAAATGGAGAAATACCTCATGTAAGAGAATATATCAAATAAATCTATTCAGCGCATTTTAGATCCCATTCAAAAGTAAAAAAATCTGTAACAAAATTTCTCTTCTCTTCAAATTCTCAGCGTGTAGCTTGCCTGTTGAGAAAGGTTGTCCAGGAGATAGAGCGACGGATATCTACCCAAGCAGAACATTTACGAACGGTATTCAATTTAATAAGATGATTTTGTTGCTGATGAATGATATGAACACATAATACTCATCTGTGTTTGCGTCTTGATCTGCAGCAAAATAATCTTTTCAAGTCTCGCGAGGAGAAATACCAGTCAAGAATTAGAGTTCTTGAGGTGCTTGCCGCAGGAACTAGTGAAGAGGCACAAGTATAATGATGCTTCCCATTTCACAGTATTCTGTATTAACCTGTATGCTGATGTTCTTCATGTATATTAGCATAATAATACAATTTTCTTATATGCATTCTTCGTTGCACAATATTACGATGCAGTGTGAAAAGAACAAAGTAGAAGTGAAAAAGAAAGTAGAGGAGCAGGATGTAAAACGTTCGATGAAAGAAAAAGAAAGCTACAATCAAGAGATTGCAACTTTAAAACAAGAGCTTGAAACAGCAAGGAGAAAACACGAAGAGGATTACAATCACGAGATCACGGCTTTGAAACAAGAACTCGAAATAGCTAAGAGAAAATATGAAGAGCAGTCCTTACAAATAAAGGCCGAAGCAACAGGATCTCAACGGGAGCTTGAGAATAAACTAAAAGAAGCAGTAAGCCAAATAACAGAGTCGAGAAATAAAGTGAAGGAGCTTGAAGCATTTTCCGAATCAAAATCTCAACGTTGGAGCAAAAAAGAGCATGTTTATCATAGATTCACAGAAGTTCATCTTGGTGCTTTGCGGGTTCGCTACGAAATGATTATCATACTCTACTTAACATTACCTTTGGAGAAAAAAAATATCCAAATTATCTTATGTAGCAACTAATCCATTTGTTCAGGAACTAAGACTTGCATCTGAGTTGATCCGGCAAGAAATAATTGGAACACAGAAAAGCTATTCAGAAGACTTCAGTATTTTAGGTTGAACTAGTTTTATGAGGCACTGTTTTTTGTTGTTTAAAGATAATGAAGATGAATAAGAATTAGCTTGTGATTACAGGATCAAGAGTCAAGACCATGAATGATGCTGCAAAAAACTATTATTCTCTCCTCGCTGAAAATCGAAAGATGCATAATGAACTACAAGAGCTAAAAGGTGCCACCTTGTTGTTACATGATCTTTTGAACATGAATCACTAGGAAGTTAAAAGTTTATTTATGGTTTGATTCGAGTAGGGAATATTCGGGTGTATTGCCGTGTAAGGCCCTTTCTTCCGGGGCAGAAGCAGAAACAATCAACGGTTGAATACATTGGTGAAAATGGAGAAATAGTTGTTTCAAATCCATCTAAACAGGGGAAAGAAGCACGACGTTCGTTTAAGTTCAATAAAGTATACGCCCCAACAGCAACACAAGGTTTTGGTCTTCATTTATGTGCTAGAGTAATGTGTTTATGTATAAATCATCATCCTTGTTTTGATACGACTCTTCAAACATATGTAGCTGAAGTATTTGCAGACACACAGCCGTTAATACAGTCTGTCTTGGATGGATATAATGTATGTATACTTGCCTATGGTCAGACTGGTTCTGGGAAAACATATACTATGGTAAGAAAGTAAAATTTATACAATCAAATAACATGTTTTTAACTTACAAGTTACAACATTGAAGTGAATGGTAAACTCATGCAGACTGGCCCTGATGGAGCTACCGAAGCAGAATGGGGAGTCAATTACCGAGCTTTAAACGATCTTTTCCACATTTCACAAAGTAGGAAGAATAGCTATACGTATGAAATTTCTGTTCAGATGGTGGAGATATATAATGAACAAGTCCGCGATTTACTCTCAAATGATGGCTCACAAAAAAGATATCCTTCTCATCTCAATCATTTTAAACGAATTTACTTTCACACTTGTTCGTTGCTGGAGAACTTTACTTATCCAAACTTTTAGCACAGATAGTGTGTTTGGGTTGAACAGTCTTTGAATTATAAATATGTGTTCTTTAACTTGCATACACTTGGGATTCTAGCTACCACCCAACCCAATGGGCTATCTGTCCCAGACGCTAGCATTCGCCCTGTCAGCAAAACTTCAGATGTATTAGAATTAATGAGTATTGGACTAAAGAATAGAGCCAAAGGCGCCACTGCTTTAAATGAAAGAAGCAGTAGATCACACAGGTATTGGTCCCGAAAAGCACAATCTTTTCCTAATAATCTTGTAAAAGACTAAATTACATTTATACAGTGTCGTCTCCATTCATGCCCGAGGAGCGGATTTGAAGGGTAAGTCACCCATAAAAAGCAGCCTTCATTTAGTAGATCTAGCAGGAAGTGAAAGAGTAGACCGTTCGGAGGTGACCGGAGACAGATTGAAAGAAGCTCAACATATAAACAAATCTTTATCTGCTCTTGGAGATGTCATATTTGCTTTGGCACAAAAGAGTGCTCATGTCCCCTATCGTAACAGCAAGCTCACTCAAGTGCTTCAGAGCTCATTAGGTACAAATAAGCTATTTAAAATAAATTATGCTTTATCATGATGAATTCTTCAAGTAGATCAACATCTTTTCTACTAACTTTACTCCCAAACAGTAAGAAGAAAAAAAAACAAGAAATACCGAAAACTGATGTGAAAAAATCTTGCTTACTTAACACAGGTGGTCAGGCAAAGACACTAATGTTTGTTCAGCTTAATCCTGATATTGGTTCTGCCAGTGAAACAATAAGTACCTTAAAATTTGCTGAGAGGGTATCCGGAGTCGAGCTTGGAGCAGCAAAAGGCAGCAAAGATGTGAGGGATGTCAGGGATTTGATGGAACAGGCAAGTATTTTGTTCTGCATGTGAGCAGAAGTTACACCTCATTATATTTTTCGTATAACACGTGTTCTGATTGGATCGATCCAAGATTTTAAATGAAGGCATCTTGTTATAGTGAGGGAATAAAATCCATTTGTTTTTTTCCTGACTTCTAATCGAAAACAAATGTGAGATACTATATAGTGCTAACATGACATATTTTTTCGGTTAAATAATAATAGGTATCATCTCTGAAAGACACTATAGCTGAGAAAGACGAGGAGATTGAGAGGCTGCAGCGGCTTAAAGATCTGAAAAACATGTCGGTTGCCTAACAAAGGTGCTACAAACTAACCATTGAGGTATATATGATCAAACGAAAGGAAATATTTTCCATAGTATTGAGTTCAGAGATCCATATATGAATGTGAGTCTGTTCTTTCCATGGTAATAGAAACGGACGACCACATCTACCGAACCGGTCATCATTGTGCCACATTTTGGCCAACTTATGGAGGATGTCTCTTGGTCAATCCCACCTTCTTCATGACACAAATATGCTGATCTTTTAAATTTTTTTGTACCATATAGAAAATGTAGTGACAGATAGATACACCATACTAAAACATATTCCCTAATCTTATCATGATGTTTGTTCCTATAAATAAATTTAAGCGCTTTGTAATTATTCCTTGGCAATTGTAAATACCGCTGCAAGTGAATATATATCCATTTTAAGACGGGAAAACGCATATATGCTTGTTCTATGTTTATTTATGTGAATTTGATTATGGATTTGTAGTCTTTTTCGTTGGTAATTCTAGCTTTGGAATAACAATCTCAGAAACACCCATTCTGAGCCCAAAAGCGGTATTTAGAGTAGCAATGTGTCAAGTGAAGCAAGGTTAAAAAAAAATTACACAAAAGCTGTAGATTGCACAACTCTCACTTTTGATTAAAATTACAATGAAGTTTCACAAAACAAACTTGAAATACAAAAAGACCTCTTCCTAGAAATCAAAAGTCAGAAAGATTGTTCCTCTCTCCCTGTTTCTTATTATAGATGGACTCGACCTCATTACATATACACAGAAAAAAGTCGACTGACTGACTCAGGAACTCCATAACTACTTGTTTAGCCCTTGCCATATACATTTATAAACATACAGCTCCTCCCAAAACTCTCAAGTTAGTTTGTTATTTGTGTCACTCCTACCACTAAAATACAGGCTCGTCGTGAACAGACAGATGTCTACGCTACTGCAGAAATGCTACAATTTTCACGACAGTTGAACCCTTCTATCCTCACTGGAGCTGGTTTGCTATCGCATCTCCCCTGAGCACAACCTCCAACTGTTGGCACAGGCGATACAGGGTTGGAATATTCATTGCCAAACTGCTGGTCCAGGATAACAGGATTTGAGGTCCTACTTGGTGGTGAGCCACTGAAAAAGGGTGGAGATGAGGCCACCTGAAAATTAGACCTCTCAGAACCAGAATTCCCCTGATCAGAAAATAATGAATCAAGTTACAGAGAAGAGGGGCTAAACAACTTGCTCTTAATCTCATGCAGCAATTAGCAAAAGTTGTTAAAGTATATGAATGACTGTGGATCGTGGCATACATTCAGGCCCTTAGCATGCAAAGGGCAATACTACAAGGAAACAAATAGCACAAAAGACAACCGCATAACTGTCCTTGAGGACAGCCTTCTTGACTTTTGGAGATGGTTATATTCTGGGTAGGTTCCACTCCATTTCACCCGTATACTGCTTTATATCATTAGGTGGCGCGTAGAAACTTTCTTATTAAAAGACAGGTTTATTCTTAAGGTCCGGTTGATCTACTAAGTTGATTGCATAATCTATTGCTACAGACACACATAATCTACTGGTGGGGTCTGGCTTAACTCCCATCTTCAGGGATACATTTTTGCAGCGAGAATTCCATGTGTACACTCCAGAATCAGACAGCCAAACAAGTTAGCCATCAACATCACAATGGAACCCAATCAATTTTTGGGTAGTTTCCTAGAGTCGAATCAATACAACCCAATCAATTTTTGGGTAGTTTCCTAGAGTCGAATCAATACATATCCCAGCCATCGGAAATCACTTAAGTGCCTACGGTCCACAGGACACATCATACACATATAACCAGTCAATTAAACGAAACTTAAATGCTCATCAAATAAAAAAATACCTTCGATTGAATAATATCCAGAAGCACCGTTCCCGCTTTAGCATCATACACTTCTGTTGGTGGATTTCTGTCATAAAAAAAAACATCACAACAAAATTCGAACCCCAAAAAGAGAAGGAAAAGAAAACATGTATTATACTTGATTTGTAGCAGGTAAGAGTGGGTTTTGAAGGGTTCGTGAAAGTGAAGGGGTAGGCCAATTCTACGGGGCTTTGGGCAAATTACACCGTCGGCGACACAACCCCCAACCAAAGCCTTCTGCTGGTACACGAACCTGTTCATTTTCCCGCTTTTTCACCAATCACTCAAATTAATTCCAAAGCCTACAAAAGGAAGAAGAAATCAAACACTAAAATCAATGCATTACAAAATCCAAAACACGCCGATGAAAAAGAAGAAATAAAATAATTACGGTGAACAGGTTGAGAGAAATGGGATCTATGGATCTTCTCTCCCTCCAGACGGGGAGAGGAGAGATGATTGAGAGATTTTTGGGAAAGAGGGTTAGGATAATGGGGTTGGAGGACTATTCATAGAGGATGGTGCGCACGTGTGTTCATTTTTTTCATCTCTCCCACGCGTGTGCTCACTCGAGACTGTTAATATTTTTTAAATTTATGTTCGATATATTAGCATAGGATATTCATTTTATTATTAAAATTTTAAATAATATTTTGTGATTAATTTTTTAATTATAATGGGGTTGGGTGGATTTTGTCTTTATTATAATTATACAAGTCATGTAGTTCAATTAAACGAGAAAATGGGCATGTAAGGTATTACATATAGAGGTTCTGCAGATGCTCGAGAGGAAGCATCTATGAGTACCAGAGCTCCATAAGAGTGAGCTCATGTTATTTTATTGAGTATTGCATCTCAATTTTATGTGAAATGATTTTTGTTTTAATAAGATATTATATACTGGGGTACGCCACAAAAAAATATGTTTTAAGTATGAAATATATGAGAGATTGATTAAGTACTTGATTAATAATTATGTGCAATTATGTGTGGATGAGAAAATGATATTACATATATTTTTAGTATTATGATATATGTAGTATTAAAAAAATTTGATTCACGTGTTGATAAATTTTATATAATCTTCCGTTGTTTACATTAAAATAATCATTGTGTGATAACTAAATGCATGATTAAGATTGAGCCATCACAGTTGCTATCAGAATTCGGTTTTGTCATACTTATGGACTAGTTTAATATAATTGATCTATATTGATTGGTACGTTAGTTTATATAAAAGATGTTGTATTTTAATATTGAGTTTATGTATAAATGAGACTCAAATCGGGTGTTCTTGGCCTTTGTGTTTTAAAAAAATATCAAATAAATTGATTTTGGTCAACGTTAGATACCACAAGTCCAACCGTAATTGGGAAGAACATGTTGAGTCACAGCAAATAATTCACAATAATTATTTTACATATCTGGGTGTTTAATCAGATGATGAGAATATTTCATCCATATTTGATGAAAATATTTCCGTTCGAGGATGTTACATATGCAATTAAGGGTAGCAACAACCCAAACCATATCTAACATACCAGTTAAAATATAGTTTATATTACTTGTCGATTGAGCAATCAAAATACACAACACATTATTTACTCTACAAAAGTATATAAAATAAGAATCGTCGTAATATGTGTGGTGCAATTTTAAATAATTATTAATCAAGTTTTTTATGAAAAGCTATAGATAATATACTAGTAAATTTCAATTTTTTCCCTTTCAAAATTTATGTATGATTTTTTTTTTTTTTATGTTTAACTTTTTGTATCGTGGGGGAAAGAGTGATTTGGAAAGAAAATTTGGTGTTTCGGAAATAAAAAAATAATTAGTTTATATATATATTGATTATATATATTACATAGGAAAAATAAAATATTATAAACTAATTTATAATTAAAGGTTTTAGTAGGACTATGTATTTTTTTAATAAACACAAAATATGACATACAATTAGGATATTAATGCTCTTGTACAATTAATACTATCATTGGGAACACAAATATAAGTGAATATCATAATATATTTTTTAAAGTAAGGTTTTAGATAGATTTTGCTGATAAATTATAAGTGAACTATTCAAAACTAAGTATAAAATCTCTCCGAGAAAAACACTTGTATTTGTTAAATTAATGGCTCAACTTTGTAAAAAATTTATCAAAATTCATTAGGTCAACCAATATAAATTAAAACAAATTTCAAAAAAATCTTAACTAAATAATTTTTTTCATCAATAAAGTTTCTCTATCTATCGTTTTGAATTAAAAAATGAAAATACTAATTTTTATACCCCTGTTTCACTTTTATCGAGAAATTCGAAGTTGTCCTAAGGGCATACTGGAGAGTCCCAATGATTTGGTGCATCGAGGCCATTGATGTTAGAGTTAACGTAATACCCCGACTCCAACATCTCATCTCCCACTTTTATCACTATTTAATTTACTATTTAAAAGCTATGCCAATATTTTATTATAAAAGATGAAAAAACAATGTAAACATCAATTTTCAAGTTTATAAAAAGTTTTGGTAAATATGATTTTATCTTTAAGTATTATATAATTCATTCTCTATATTTTTTGAAATTATATTCCGTGTAGTATTTGGATCGAGACACTATTTAGAATTATTAAAAACTAAAATAAGCTTGGATAAGATACTATTTTGATGGTCTCTCTTTTGTAAAGAACGACTGATTAATCTATGTAAAGATGCATGTTGTCTCTTCTTTTTGTTTTTTATTTCTATCTCAAGTTAAAAAAAATTTACATGTTGCTTTTACATTCATCAAGGAATTTCAAGTTTAAAATCAATTAAATATTAATTATAATAAAGGTTAATAATTAGTATTTTTAATATAAGGGAAATCAAAATCTGAAAAGGATAAATGAAGATATTCTCATAAAAAAATTATGTATATGTGCGACCCGACTTGATTCTTTTCATGATTCATATGGTCTACCCTAATTTATTGAGATTTAATACTTAGTTATTGTTGTGAAAATCATCAGAATCTCCTCTTAATTGTGTTTCTTAATGTTGCAAAAGTTTAAGATAACATCAAATAAAAGGTAATTGTCAAGATTAGTCAGGTATGACAAGGATATACCCACAAAATGCAACCAGAATATTTGATATATTTAGAAGATAAAACTTTTAATATTTTTATAAAATTTATTTATTTTTAATCGAAAGACAACAATGCATCTCATTCTTCGAAGGATCTACCCATCGCATTATAAGGGCATATCAATCTTTTAGACAAAAAATGTTGTGTAAGAAGCATGAGGACAATCTTGGCAAGCAAAAAAGATTATCAAAGCAATTAAAGCACTCACTTTTTTTTTATAGTTTCATCCTTAGAATTGCTTTGTGTTAAAGGGATAGATAAGTGGGAGAATCCCATTATTTGACAAAAAATAATTAAGAAAAATGCTGCAATGTCACAAAGAAACAATTGCTAGGCTTTTCTACAATGTCTCCAGCTCTTTCTTGCTTCTCCTCATCTTCTTCCATTTCACTTCTATATTTCTTGCCAAATTATTCATCTTCTTTGGAGGCAATCCATTCTACCAAAGGTGTGTATACATGCATTTACATATTATCTCAACATATTCAGTCCTCTCTTAAATCGAATGTCGCTTATTTTCTTGTTTCGTTGATCTCTTGTAGGAACCGAGATGGCTATGTTTTTAATGGTTTTTCTGACGAAGAAAGGGAAGAGGTGGATGAATACTCTTGCCACAAGCATATGGAGGGAGAAAAACACGTCGAAAACTTAAGTTATGGTGATGATGAACTATTTGTTGTGCATTCGAATGATGAGTTGGGACGAGGAAGTTTGGATAGTAGTGAAGCAACATGTTATAGCACACCAGATGATGATGTAGAATCTGGTGATCAAGAGGTTGTTGAAGAGGATCCTTTAGTAAGAGATACTGATTCTTGTTATGATTCTGAGGAGATTGAAAATGACCCCACTAGCAAAAATGGCTCCAATTTAAGGAATGATACTTATACTCAAGGTTAAATATATTAATCCCAACTAGAATATACTCTTCTTGTAATAATTTGACATTTTCTTAGTGGAACTTATAATAAAATGGAGTGTTTTTTGCAGAAAAGAATCAGCAGACAAAGGAATTGAATTTCAGTCAAGAGGAGAATTTTCTTGTGTTTCAACCATCGAAATCAGAAGGCAAGAAGTTGGTGCAGGAAAACGACGAGGGTGAAGTATTTGGAGACACTTTTACGATAGGATCTACTTCTAAAGATTCGTCGGAATGGAGAAGCTCTATCAACTGTAGGGACTCTTGTACTGATGATCCATTTTCATCTTCTTCACGTAGAAGCTGTCCCAAGTGGGAATCATACACCTTGTTCCAAAAATATGATGAAGAAATGCTGTTTTTAGATCGAATCAGCGCTCAAAAACTTCATGAAACAGGTACTAGAACTCCCCACTTTTGAATTAATTCCCTTTCTTGAAAAGAAAACTCGTTCTCAGAGTCGAAATAGGTTGAGTTTTTTTATATTTGAAATGAGTTTCAAGAAAAGACCCGAGTTGGAGACAAGCAGCTATCGCTAATATTTCATGGAAAAACTTTTTGCAGAATCACTAAGATCCATACAAGCATGTCCAAGATCCATATCCGAAAGGATTGTTCATAAACTGGGGACAATAAACAAGAAATCATCAAGATTTCGTCACAATCCGTATCAGGAACTGGAGGCTGCTTATGTAGCACAGATTTGTTTAACATGGGAAGCCCTCAACTGGAATTACAAATATTTCCAACATCTAAGAGCCTCACGTCGCGAGCATGATCCGGGGTGCCCTGCTTATATGGCGCAACTGTTCCAACAGTTTCAGGTTCTGCTGCAGAGATATATCGAAAATGAGCCATACGAGCATGGGAGAAGACCAGAAATCTATGCTAGGATAAGGAGTTTAGCACCAAAATTGCTTCAGGTCCCGGAATACCGAGGTGAAATCTTGTGCTTTTAATGCATAATTACAGGTGTTTGTTCCTCATTAGTTAAATGAATTACACCGAAACTTAAGTAATTCAGAACTTGGAGAAATCAAGATTCAAGATCATTATTATCTAGAGGTATATAGAATCATTAATTATTCATTAATTTTGTCATATATATATGTATGTATAGATTCGGAACAAGACGAGAAAGAGGCCGAAAGCAATGGATCAAGAATCCCTTCAAATTCATTTCTTCATGTCATGAAAGAATCAATAAGGACATTCATGAATTTCTTGAACCAAGACAGAAGGAATCACTGTCAAATATTAGCAGCTTTCTTTAGCAGAAAGAGAAGTGGCTCAGCTGATGCAACTCTACTCCACTTACTAAAAAGAGTAAACAAAAAGGTATTTGTAATTATCTACATAACGTAATTAATCACTTTCATTTTATGTTAACAAACTTCTGTTCAAAATTCTGAATCAAACCACAGAAAAAGGCCAAGTTGAATGATCTTCGACAATCCGGGAAATGCTTGAGAAGAAGAAGGCTAAGAGAGGAGGAAGAAATGGAGATTTTGATGGCTTTAATAGACCTTAAAGTGGTGTCAAGAGTTTTAAGAATGGCTGATTTGAGTGGTGAACATTTGAATTGGTGCGAAAATAAGATGAGCAAAGTAAGGGTCTCTGGTAGGAAATTACAAAGAGATTCTTCCCCACTTTTCTTTCCAGCTCACTGACCTGGCCATGCAACTTTTACAAAGTTATAAAGATTGATGACTAGATGCTGAATTTGAGATGAATATCCACATTGCTTCATTCCCTTTTGTAAATACAGAAAAAATAATATTAATTAATTAATTAACAATAATAAAAGTAGCAAAACCTCTGCATAATGATCTTGGTTCTCTAACTTCTTTTAGGGTTTCATTCTTCTTTCCACAAGGTGATCAGGTCATATAGTGTTCATAACATCTAAATAACTTTTGTGGTATATAAGATTAGTTTTGATGTAGATCTTATGAATGTGTATAACTTATGTAAAGGTTATTTATGATGATATGCGATCGACCTATATCAAGATTATTATAATTTTTATAGGGTTTTTGGCATAGAACCCCCATGTGGTTTTGAAATTAAGCATTTTACTCCATGTTTAAAAAAAATGTTCAAGACACCCCCTCCGTGAATGATGTGTTACACATACCATTTCTCGCGTGTCGTTTTGAAATTACATGTTAAAATATCGGTTGTACCCTTGAGGGTGTAAACTTAACATAAATAAAAATATAATAGGGTAATCTGCATCTTTGAATAATTGGGCAATCTGCATATAAAGAATAACATAAGGGGGTAAATTGCTCGTAAAATTAGAAAAAAATTGACATAATTTTACCATGTGGTAATTTGCCCTATTGCCCTATCTGGTTTTTATCATGTGCAACTTATTACCTCCACATGGTTCAAAAATAGGAAGAAAACCCCCAATGATTTGTGAGTAGGTGCAAAACACCATCCTACACGAAAATAATTTTGTCATTACAAGCCAATTTTTTTTGAAATATATGAAAGAGGCGATGAAGTGGTAAAAAATTTATTAGTGACACGCCATACGGTAAATTACGTCTAGCGCGTTATTATACGATATTCTTGATAACTAAATATACAGTACAGACGTGTAAGAATATAAAGAAACACGTGCAGGGTGTACCAAATCAAGGTCAAAAGAATAATGTGGTGGGGTGACATGTAAATTTATGAGATTTGGTATTACTTTGAAGGTGAGGATTAAAGATGGGGTTGTTCACTGATTCTGGTGAATATAGAAAGTGAATGAGCTTGCTAGGAAGAAGGGTTTATAGACAAGCTGTCTAGCTTTAGTTACTTTATATATTAAAAGAAGGATTATAAATTGAGAAAATGAGCTCAACTAAAGCAAATTAAAGCGTCACTGCAAAAAGAGAGGAATAAAAAGGTGGCGCATGCCATGCTCTAAGGATAAAACTAGATTAAAGTTATATATATATATACACACACACATAAGTCTTACTTTTCTTTTCTTTTCACCAGAATTACGATATAAAGACAACCAAACACTACCAGTCATGACAAAGGATAATAACGACGACATATGCCACCCATAGGTAATGACATGGGTCCACGAAAGAGTAAGCGAGCAGATAGGTATGATTGGAAAATTGTGCACTATATAAACACAAGCACTGGACCCAAACGCTGGGACCAATCCAGGTCCCCTCAAACCAAGCAGCCAATGAAAAAGACTAGCAAGGGAACTGCCTTCCAAATAATCTGAAGAAACTACGAGAGATTGAAACTGATAAAATGCCAACAAATTAGCAAGCTCAATCACTCACCAAAAGCCAACATCCCAGGAGCATTGCTGAAAGGCGCAAGAAACCAAAAGGCCTAGAAATCGTTGCCAAGTGTTGTCCCAACAGTGACACAGGACAAAATAACCACCACCAACCAAGCAATACAGTGGCTCATAGACATCTAAAAACATATGCCACAATACAACTACAAACACAAGTATATATACCAGACAACATAAAGACTAGACAAGGGATGCTCCTAAATCCCGCGCATGCTGACAAGTGGGACTCAAACCGCACAGCGGGGATGTCGCGTAATCCCCGCCAAATGATAGAGTAACAAGATCGAGGAAGCCAACAACCTGTAGAATATAACATAACCTACCACCGGAACGAAGGTCACCACCACTGAATACAGCACATCAAGTCAACAACTGCCGGCAGGAAGTGCTACAGAGAAGGATAAGAGAGCCGCTGAGAAGCGCTGACAGCCAAGCCGTCCGAAGCCATCAAGCGGGAAAGTGAGGCCAGAAGCCTCAGCGATCGCCAAAAAGGAATACCAGGACCACCGGAGGCACCAGAGGACCTCCACAATCAAGCACAAAGGAACAGAAAACAAGTAAAACAACCAACAGGGGAACAGAAAGAGCATACATAGTCCCAGAGAAGAAGATAACTGAAGCGAGAATTGGATCTGTTCAATGGCGGCCGAGAAAAACTCACAGGAACCCTACATCCTTTTCACAAGGTATTATCTTGAGTTTTCAGAACTTTATACCAAACATGGCAACACAAAACAAGAGCTTTAGTCAATCATAAGCATCAATTTTCAGAACTTAAACAAAGAAACTCTAAACAAGATTAACACATACCACATAAAAAGGGGGGGAAATGAAAACAACCCATGCCACCAAAGAAAGTATGATCTCACCCTATCCCTGATCTTCGGCCAGGGAACCAGAACTCGTTACCCTTCCGGCAAAGGAACCGAACACCTGGGAGCTGGTCGGGGCAATGCCTCTCCCAATGTTCCAGGCGGCGACGCAATTTAACTTCTTAATGGCATTCGAATTATCCAAACACGGAATATATTCCACTGACACAGATCCCTTACACAGCACCCAGTGAACACCGACATTTTTGCAGATGACTAACCTCCATTTCATTCGAATGCATCCAAACAAAGCGCGGAATCTATAATGCAGTTGAAATAGAATAAGATATGAGCAAGCAATTCAAAGAATCTGGACCATAACTAATAACTAATTAAAGAACCCAAAGACTGCAAGCTCCATCCAGTATATTAGCAAGAAAGGTAAAAAAAAAAACACAAAGACAACAAGCTACACGATCCAGTAATCAGTGACTTGTGAGTCTTTTATTTTCTTCCTCAAAAAGAAATTGCAGACTAAATTTATACATCTGATTATAGTCCTTCTACATTTAGAAAACGAAATAATCAATTATATCAAGATTTGATGCTATTCAAGAGCTGATTTTACCATCCAACAATTAGTGACTCGGGGATAAAACTTCTGATGTAAACACACATGAAATTATAGCAAGATGCTACCCAGGGGCTGGTTTTTGACCATCCACTCCACAATTCCGTCCAGAATTTTGGCTTCTTATCAGATTTGGGATGAATTGGTCACAATAAAAGCCATTGCAAGTGTTTATCTACAAGAATAAGAAAAGAACAAGTATTCATTTCTTCGGTACATAAAAAACTCTTTAAGCTACAAGAATAGGTACTCATTTTGTCAATAGCAACCAAGGTTTCAATAAACAGTTGCAGCCTAAAATAATTTCGAACAGATGTCTCATATTTTACCAAAAGCTATCATTAAGAGTAACATTGAAATTTAAATAGTTAAGGCGTCTCTGGTATCGAACTCCAGACCGTGGCACTGATAACAATATTGTGAGTCAGAACCTACATTTGCAATTCACATTTTTGAAGCTTTAAAACAGTTGGAACACAAAATTTGTAACGGTGTGCTACACAGCCATACAGGCCAATAAGAGCAATTATTGTTCAAGAACGCACCATAGGATCAGGATAATTATTTTGCTGACACATAACCACAGGAACCTCGGTGTTGGTGGATGTAGCCATTTGTGCAATCCATTCATTCTATGTAAGTTTTGGCTTGTGGACCATACTCTCAATCAACATTGTCATATTCGTTTGTCAAGCTGCCATCATTAAATTCCTCAAAAAAAATTATCGCTACAAGATTGATAAAATGACAACTTTCAAAAAAAACGATTGAAAGCTAACAAAAACATGTTTTTTTTATATAAATCATTCTTTTCTAGAATACCTGAGACAAATTACTGGTCCCACTTGTGAGGCATGCATTGTCTCTTGCTTCATCATTCCCACAATCTTGGTCGTAAATTGCTTCATTTCTGCCTACAAAAATAATCATATAATTTATTCACCTACGCAGCAAAATAAAACTCTACTCTGAGGACAAAATACTCCGCCAAGGAATGAATCATTTTACAAGAAGAAAGACCCACCATCTAATTTAGTAAGCACAAAGCTAGACAAAAATAGAAAATAGTCCTATCCAGCAATTATTTGTTAACAACATCACCAGGAACACCAAGTAAAGAGAAGTAGTAGAGATCGAAACTGTAAGTAAGAACCCTAAAAGCAGAAAAACCCAAAAAAATTCATCCACCTGTGAAGTGAAGTAAGAAAGTATATAATACAAGAAATACAAGAAATTAAAAGGCACAAGTGAGTAATATATGTAAACATAAAAGGCATGATAAACGCCACAAGCTATCTTTGACCATTCATTGTCGCGTGACCGCTGGAATTCACATTCAACGCCTCTTCGAGATACCATGAACGACCCTTTGGAAGGTCGTAAATGATTTCTACCCTTAATTAAAGCCATGAAGACGGTGAAGAAGCGTTCGAATTCAATTGGGTAAAACAAGAGAACCTACCCAAATAATCAAAAAGCCATAATGAATTGTAAGCCCTGAAGCCCATCACTGTAGATAAGGCATCCTGGCTTATTATACTTTAATTTAATTAATTAATTAATTATTAATAATATATATATATATATATATATACTATTGTTGGAAAAATATGCTTAATGAATTGAAATTAAGCATGGAAACGAGAAGAAATCGAACCCGAAAAGAAATGCAAAAAAGCAAAACGAATTGGCCAACTGAAGACCGCGATAGTTCGCGATCGATCACGGACTCCAGGAAGTTGGTAGTGATAACGCAATGGCAGCGCGAGATCTACCAGGCTCAGCAGTTGTTTTCAAGGGATGCACTTCTTCGCGTGTAGTTGCATTTTTCTATGGATTGGTGTCTCCATATGGTGTCTTTTGATGAAATATATTGGCCTAGCATATACATAACATCTCTATGATGAATGAAACATGAATTTTTCAAACTTAAACACGTAAAATGAGAGAGAGAAACAAGATCAAAGTGCATTCCGCATCATTTCATATATTGTTCTTGAAGAATAGAGTTTGCAACATTTGTGGTTGTAGAACTTGTGATATGTAGTGCAACTATCACAAGTAGAAGTCGTTGTATCTTAAGAGAATATTGTCATATTCCTTATACCATGAACATGACACAATCTTCTTAAAAATAAAATGTTGGTCATTTGTCTCGACTTGATCTTTGTTACTATCATCTTTCTAACCCCCACTGTTCTAAAGCAACGACGAAAGCACAACACACACCTGGTAACAACAAATATAATGATTATATATTCGGTAAAAATGTGTTAACATTCAATCAATATATAGGATACATCGATGTGAAAACAACTCATCAACAAAACAACTATTAAGCTTTTAATATCAATAGATTATGGTACGTTACATGAACCATATGAGGAATTAAGTCAAGCTGCGCACATGCACATTCTTCTCTAAAAGATTTTTCAGTCAGAATATAATCGTTGATACCTTTGAACTCCAAATATTTGTATATAACTTCGAGTTATGTCTTTTTCGATCGTCCTATTGCTATCGTGAAATTGCCGAAATTCATGTACTCTACTCGACGCACATGTGTATTGTTGAGCCTACGTCATACATCACCAAACATCATTACCAACTTTTGCATATTCTTTTTTATACAAGTCACACATACTTCAGCTAATATGTCTTTGTTTCGTATTTTATCTCAACCGATGTCACCGCACATCCAACGGAGCATATGCATCTATACATGAAAATGACTAATGTAGTATTATATTTTAATAAGTGATAAGGTTCTGTTTATCGTTCTAATTTAGATTATATTTTACCATATAAAATGAAATGCTCTTACAAGTTAGGGTGTTTGGGTCCATATCTCTCTCAGCATAAAATTTACGTACACATTCACATTCTAGAAAGCAAAGTGCAAGAGCACGAATCACATAAAAGTTCGTGGTTAGGATTGAAAAAAGAGTAGTCTTTAATGACCCAATAAAATCAGGTGGGAACATTAAGCTTTGAAAACGAGACTATTTATTTTTGTTTTTTTAAAAAAATACAGTCGTATGGTTTGGTGAACATTTAACCACCCTTGAATAGCTTCTTACCATATTAAATTCATTAAATATATATATATATATACTAATTCATCAAAACTTTAACAATGAAATACCCTTTAATTTCATCACGAGCTTCTAGTATGAGTGACACAATGTATCCCAAAATCAAGACATATTTCGAGTTTGAGACATGTAAAAACCCAGCCCGATTATTAAAAAAAAAACCCTTTAATTTATCTTTGCTAATAGATATAGCTAAATATATACTAGGATTATCTTTTACCAGACATCCTTTCGATCACTTAAAAGATCAATGATGAATTTTGAATCAAACAATTCATGATTTACAATAACTGAAAATTAAATAAAAATATATTCATAAAGTCTCTCTCTCTCTCTCTCTCTATATATATATATATATATATATATATATATATATATATATATATATATATATATATATATATATATACTAGTGACTGACGCACACGCGTTGCGTGTGTAATGAAATTTTAAATTTTATATATTATATGTATACTAAATTTTTATATTTGAAATACCTGATTTAAATATGATATTTTATTGGGAAGAGAAAAAATTGCCGCACAATATTGTCGAAAGGAAAAAAAACTGGTGAAAAATTGAAAACTAAGTTGAGAATGTAATATGTGATCTTCCGATATTATCGCGTATCTCACGTTCTCATGGCTATTACTAAAGTAAATAGTGGATATTTTTGGAATTTCACAATGACCATATCAAAATGGTTATTCTAAGATGCTCACACATTATAATATATATATATATATATATATATATATATATATATATATATATATATATATATATATATATATATATATATAATGGGGTCCCAAAATGGCACACGTGTACACTAATTGGTCAAAAGAGAAAAAGTGACAATATCTGAATTTAAATACTTAAAAAATGAAATTATTAGCTTATAGTTGATGAACTAGTGTGAGGTTATCCAATAATTTTGGTGGGTAGACAGGGAAATTGGGTGAAGGTGGTTAGACCAAGCCAATGTAGACAAACTATCAATTGTAATGCTCACACCACGGCTTATATATATATATATATATATATATATATATATTAATTTTATGTATTTTTTATATATATTACTCTTTTAAAATATTATGTTTAATGGAAAGGCTAACGTTTCATATATTTATAAATAATGTATGTCTCCTAAATACAAATGTAATGTAAAACACGAGGGAAAAAATTTTAAGGTGGCAAAATATAATTTTAGGGATAATACAAAAAATATATTATTTTTTTAAAGAGGATAATTGCTCTCCCTTGTCTTCACCTGTGCCAGCAGCCCTTGAATATAATATACTCAAATTAGCATTGATATATCATGTTTTTTTATGTATCTCGATAAATGATTCAATTTTTTTCCTTATACAAGACATTTTTTTTTATCTCTAAATTTATATTTTGCCCCCACTCCCAAATTACGTGTTGCCCCTTAAAATTCCATATTACCGCCCTAAAATATTTCCCCTATTTTTAAATTTTTTTGCCCTCAACCTAAATCCTAAATCCATCCTCGATTATATTCATCAAGGAAGGTCAAATTTATGTAGTATCTACATCAGAGTAACCTATGAAATTAACATGTTTTAAGATATATATATATATATATATAAATGTGTGTGTGTGTGTGTCAACCTGTTAGCTGTAGTTAATTATAAAAAACAAAGACTAAGCCATGGCAGCTTCTTGTTCAAGTATGAGATAATGAAAGCAATGGAGTCTCCATTAATACCCCACTTAAATCTCATTTATATTCATGCAATAATAAAGATCAATGGAGGAAAACAATCTTCCTCCAGGATTCAGGTTTCATCCCACAGATGAAGAACTCATAACTTATTATTTGAGTAATAAGGTTTCGGATTTTGATTTCGCGACCAGGGCTATCGCTGATGTTGATTTTAACAAGTGTGAGCCATGGGATCTCCCAGGTACAGTCTTCATCATGCAATACTTTGATTATTTTTTTTTTTGTTTTTCATAAATTAATTGATCATTTCTGTTTCTTATAATTAAAATTTAATGAAATAAAGTCCATAATAATTATAAATTTGGAACAACATTTTATGTGTTTCTGATTTTGGTCAAATCTAGCTAGATATTAATATTGAGAGGCTCAATATCTCATTAATAAATGCGATTAAATGTATTTTTAGAATCGAAAAAATAAGTTATTGGAAAATTATATATGAAATTTTAAAAAATATTTACAAATAAAAGAGTATCCATGTTGCCATTTACCGTATATGTGCGTTAATTCGCCATTGAAACCTCCTAATTTTTACGAAAAATTACAATTTTGATAGTGTAACTTGACCATTTTCTATTATCTTATAAGTTTTCAAGTTGTGGTTTTAGTCCAGTAAGTTGATCTTTATTTTCATTTTGTCATTTTCAGCGGAGTGATGACATGAGGTCGGAAAATGAACCGGACTAAAAATAAATAAAAACATGTACTATTTACAATACTAAAATTAAATTTTTTTTTTAAAAAACACACACACAAAGGAAAATCTCACTTGAAACTTTATATTATACTAATTTGTGACATTCTTATTGTATAAATTTAGAAAATTACTTTAAGCTTGAAATTTATTGTTGGACTTCAAAATTTCAGCGAAAGCTTCAATGGGAGAAAAGGAATGGTATTTCTTTAGCCTAAGGGATCGAAAATACCCAACTGGTCTCAGGACTAATCGAGCTACAGAAGCTGGTTATTGGAAGACAACAGGTAAAGACAAAGAGATTTTTCGGGGCGACGGCGTCTTGGTTGGCATGAAGAAAGCCCTAGTTTTTTACAGAGGTAGAGCTCCGAAGGGTGAAAAAACCAATTGGGTTATGCATGAATATCGGCTTGAAACTAAGCAAGCTCTCAAAACCACCAAGGTAACAATTAATCATGAATATATACATATATACCCAAATTGTTGTCTCAAAAGTTAAAACTTCCTTGTGAAAAATAATGAGCTCAACTCCCATTTAATGTTAAAAATATAGTACTTAAAACCCATGTCGATAATATTTTGTGGTAATCAAATGTGATATTTAATTATGATCCATTATACATAAATATATCTTGGAATTAAAGCATTTAAATTAAAAAAGCATCATTCTAAATTTGTTGTAAATATTAACATGTTTATCTAGTTCAATACCATCGAAAAAGTTAGACTAAATTACAAAAAAATGACCCGAAATAATAAGGGTATTTGCAATAATAGTTCCAAACTTTTAGGATTAATCAAATATAGTCCAAAAAAATTATGTTTTAATAAAAGTAGTTACACTCAAATGTTTTTTTATCAAATTTAGTCCAACAGAATTTATTTTTTAACAAAATCGTCTCTGAACACTTATCAAAACTTGTGATCATTTTGTTTAAAAAATAATTTGTGGGACTATGTTCGATAAAAAAAATATTTATACGAGACTACTTTTGTTAGAAAATAATTTCTTTGGGACTATATCAGTCATAAAAGCTTGAGACTATTATTATAAATATTTCTATTATGTGAGGCCATTTTGTAATTTAACTATAAATGTTTTAAAATAAATAAGAAAAAATATAAAATTATCGACTGGTTGAGAAATTTGCATTACTAATTTAAAAATACGACAAATATTAATGTCCCCAATGAGTCGATATAATTCATTGCAATAGAAATATGTAGTATCATATTCATATATCCTAATTGGTTATCTGGGAATGTATTTATTGTACTTAACAGGAGGAATGGGTAGTTTGTAGAATTTTCCAAAAGACTTCCATAGTAAAGAAACCTCAACAAACAGTTTCTTCACCACAGTCCCAAGATTCCCCTTCTGATACCAACACAATGGTGAATGAGCTACAAGATATTGAATATTTCCCAAATTTCAGCACCAATATGCCTATGATTTCTTCACCAACAAATCTTGCACTGCAAAACTACAACGACAATATCACCAACTGGGGAGCTGCAGCAAATTCTTTACCTACACTAACCAATTGGCCATTATTGAGCACTAATCTTTCTATGAATTCCTTGCTTCTAACTGCATTACAGCTCCGGGCCGGCCATGGCCATCCGATAGGAGCTGCCACCGGAGCCGCTGAGGGCTACTCTTTTATGGCACAAGGGTCAAGTTCTTTGTTAGGGAATGATTTCGGGTCCAACAACTTCGGCTTGGGTTCTTCTTCTTCTAGGGCTCTGGGTGATGAGCCACCACCGGAGCAATCCTTTAACGTTGATTCCAACATTTGGTGAAGGTTATTCATCAAAATCATGTATACTAATTAACTGAGACTCAACTGAAGTACTACAGATTGCAATGTATTATTGCAAAGCAATGGGCGAAGTCCATTATTGCATGAGTAATTTAATCAAGTGTCATACATGTGCTAATTTGTGAAATTGCATAGTATATTGTATGTATTTAGTTATGTTACATTATTTATTGTGTACATGAAGCTCAGAACTTGTATGTAATTATCCAAGTAAAACTTTTGTCGTGTAAATGTTGCTTCGAGTCCTTTATTATCTGTCACGTGAGCAAACACACACACACACACACTATAAATATATATATGTGGAGTTTTTTTTTTTTTAGCAACTATACAACTACTTAGGGTGAGGACAGAGACTCGAACAGGAAACCTCGGATCGCAATTACGACCGGTGTCAGATAGGCTACACGGCTACAAACAATTGGCTTTTATGTGGAGAATTTTTTTTTTGAACTATAGAAGAAAGGAGAAAGAGGGATATGGATGAGGCTCGAACCCGATATCTGGAGATTTACTTCAAGTATATCGTAACGTTAAATATACATGGGCCATAAAAACAAGTAAGATACAAAATAAATCCTTAATTCTTAAACATGTAAAACAAACTCTTACATATGTGAAGAAAGAACTATAAAAGGAAAATTTTAAATGGATATTGTTTCTGGCATTTATAATACGCCTTATCGACACGATGAACATATTCTTAATACAATAAACACAAAAGACATCTCCAAAATATTCACAAACCTTGTTATGGAGGCACATGACAATCAGAACTATACAAGAGTTTTAATGATTATTTGATAAGATTCGTGGATGATAATAAAAAAGCATTTATTCGTCGACGACTCGAACACCAGAGAAAATATAGCATGACCTAGAAATAATTGTCTGTTGATTACAACCAGCAAATCTTGCTCATGGTTCCCCTAGTTGATACACTGCTTAAATCTGTAGTGTCTTAAAATTTATAGTATGATCCATATATCTAACAATGTAATAAGACTAGCACCGAAATCATGACCAACTTGTGTATGATATAATAACCTTTCATCCCTTTTCTAAGTGGGGCTCCATGACAAATATAAATATAAGAAACAACTAACCAAGTACTATTAAATAAACAGCTACTAAGATGATAAGATCCCAAAGGATACAATCTCTACTTGCAATTGAACAAAACCATAATCGAACATAAGAACATCCCAACATCAAATAAGTTCAAAATCTCATCGTAAAAGGAATCAAGCATGTTCACTAAACAAGTTCAGCTCAATAAAAGAAGCCAAGAACTTTTCCGCCAACACTTTTCCTCCGAGCCTCTTCATGGTCCATGATGCCAGCAGACGTGGTCAACACAATGTAGCCGAACTGTGAAGCGCATGAAAAGCAAACACAATATTAAAAAAATGACTGAAACTATCAGAAAATCTTAGCTTTAACAGTTAAAACCTTTGAACAAGGGTCCAAAAGAAAGATCATAACCACTTAGCTACAGCTCATAAATCCAGTGCAGATTTTTATGCAAATTGTTCATCCAAACGAATAGCTTGAGTAACACATATATGCCAGACATCAATATATGGCATGTAATCTGCAGTCATAAATCTTCTGAATCTTACCAGACAAATGATTGAAAAATGAGACTACGAGAGAAAAAGACAAATCTACACAAGGACGAATACAAATCTGCCTCTTTATATCTCTTGTCAAAAGTTGCTATTGGATAATGTCTGCTTTGCAGACCCCCTACTAACCGGGTTAAAAATTCAAATATCTATCGCACATTTGTTCGTGGAGGTAATTCTAATGGGTTGGAGACCATATCAATCCGTCATTGCCACTTTTATGTCTAATATTCAGCGTGGAAAAATTAAATCAACCACAGAAAACTTGCGGATTGCACTTTTCCCATTAGGCCATAAAGATCGGGGGCACATATTCCAGGACCATAAAATGTAGACTGCACCAAAACCAAAGCAAGCCACCCCAGGTAGAAATGACTGATTTCCAACCACATAAACATTTGCAACTAACAGGTCAGATTGATTTGCATTGTATTTAGTCAACTGGTTCCAACAAAAAAAGTCATTTTCAAGCTTTACCTGTCTGGAAGGAAGTAACCTTGCAGTCCATCCCTCAATTTCCTTGACACCAATGTCAAAGCGAGGGCTGATCACACCACATTTGTTCAACCTTCCGTTGAGTTCAACCACGATTTTACCAGAACGGTGATCATCTACATATTCAAACTCCCCAATGTATCCTGTATAGACAGTCAAAAGGATAATGGCATGAAGATATCACTCAAAAGTCACCATAGAAAACATGAGTAACACAATATCCGGCATACCATGCTTCTGCATCACTAAAAGAAACTTGATAATAACTTTAGAGGATGGCCTTATCATTACTTGGCGCTTCCCACGCTTCTCCGCATTGTACATGCTCTTAAGGGCATCATTCAGCACGCTAACTCTCACCATCTTATGAATAATACTGTCCAATGTCCAAATGAGTCATCAGCATAGATCCTCACAACTAACACGTTGTTTAGATCAAACAAGAGATCAAACATCAAACATTTCACCCTCGTAAAGACCAGAAAATTAAAGGGCAGGGACAAAATAATAAAAAGAAAGAACGCTTCAATCCAAAAAGAAAGAATGCTTCAATCCATTACACTGATATATCATATCAATAAAGAGACGGACAACAATTATATTACGAATGAAAGCTGTCCAACTGAATAAATCAAATAAGATAGAAATATACACGTGACATTAAAAAATCAGAAATCCGGTTGGTAAGCTCCAAATCCACAGAAATATCAAGAATAGATGTACATAATTCAGCTCTTGAAGCGAGGAAGGAAGAATCATATTACCAGTTGTGAATCGATCTGAAGAGCTGGCGCAGGGCTAGGGTTGTCTAATGGTGGAGGCAAATAAAAACCTAGGTTTTATGGCACCAGCCACCAGCAATATTTTACTTCATTTACGGAATTACCCTCTATTAATAATAATATTTTATTTTTTTCTATGTAGTATATTAATAGTTAATAATACACAATTTCCTTTTATTAGAATTACCATAGTAATTTAAATTCTAATAAGTTGTTCTCTTGCATGATAAATAATCTCATGAATGAATGCTAATTAACAAACATACAAAAATCTTTACATAGTACAAGAAAATATCATATTAAAACAAAATTGTCGACCAATCAATATGTTATATTTAATTACTCATTTATCGGGGGCAAATTAGGGGTGGGCAATGGGTTCAAGTTTTCAAGTTTCGGCCCGACCTGATCGGAGAACCCGAATTCGGGTTCATGTATGATTTTTTGGGACACATGAATACAAAATTCTCAATCTAAACCTATATTTGAAGTCTTTTTAAAAAAATTGATTTGGGTACAGAAACCCAAATTCGGGTATCCGATAGCTATCCGAAGTTTGGTACCCGACATATTCGAGTTCGGGATATGGTAGAATTTGAAAGTATCAATAACATGAGAGTTTAAATTTCTTAATACTATTATGCTTGCCAAAACTAGTTGCAGGTGTTGGGATATGCCCTAAGACATTTCATTAGATGATTGTTTATGACATACAATGTAATATGATTTTATAAATGGCAATTCATTATTATATATTATTCTTTTAACTGTGCAATGTGAATTAATATATATGTTAATGTCCTTAGAATAATATTGTATTATTCTTAAAGATGTCCCTAGTCAAGTATTATCATGAAAGGGATAATGATAATACGTAGAGACTAGTATGTGTTGATCGATGAATTGTTCATTGATATGAGATATCAAATCAACATATGGGTACATGTTAGAGAACGATGTACTGGACAGACCCACTATGAGAATGCAACATGGATAGTTATATGATCGTCATATGCAATTCTCATAGTGATAATAATGTATGTAATCCTTACGACTTGTGATCATCAGAGATCCCAACATAAGGAGTTATGTATTTTGATATCGTCAAGCGTTACCCGTAACAGGGTAAACTATAAAGGCGACTATTGGATACACTACGAATTATGTAGAGGGATGTTGACTGATCGAGATAGGATTTGTCCCTCCTATATAACAGGAGATGTGTTTGGCCCTTGATCAAGTGAGAACTAAAATGCATGGCCATGCTCGAATGAGTCGATATGAGATATCGAGCTTATTCGTTTATTCTAGTTCTACTTGGGGATCAAGAAATAAAGATTGGATATACGAGTATGACTATTCCATGACTCGTGTTCAATCTAAACACAAAGGACAAAGGGATTAAGCTACATGGTTAATATTATCACAAGTTCTAAAGGTTATGTCGAGTCATTGACATTCTTGTAATTTGGGTAGCATTGATGTGTTGCTAGATACCGCTCAATGCTTGCGACATAAAATGAGATTTTATGTCACTGCCAACATTACAAGATCCTATCGGGTCGCACAAAAGATTAAATCGAGAAGGGAAATTAAATTCATTGGATGAATTAATTAATTAAGAAGAGTCTTAATTAAGTGATTAAAAGGTTTTAATTAAATCATGGGTTTGGGCCCATAAGACTTTAAGAAAGTCTTGAACCTTAATTAAAAGCCTTATAATATAAATACAAGGTTATGTTTTAATTGTAAGACAGAACTTCATATCAAACTAACCTAAACCAAAAGACCACACGGCCGCCTAATTGAATCAATAAGGCTCTCGGCTTCTTCTTTATAGCCGAAGGTGACTTGTTTGATTTGTGGCGATTATTCGATTGAGAATCGAGTGTGTTTCTTGTTCCGGTTTAAGAACTTGTCTAGCAACTTGTTCTTAAACTTTCCCTTCACTCGATTTGATCGTGTGGATACCGTGGAGGCAAAACTAGACAAGTTTTGCTAGTGACTCGGAGGAGGCGTTGGACGTGGTGCAGCTCCGTGGAATCGGCTCAAACACGCTACAAGGGTAAGACACTTGTTATTCCTTCATCCGATATGAAATCCTATGTATAGATCTGCTGGTTAGTAATCCATAAAAAAAATTTATTCCGCTGCGTTGTATGCTCTTGGATTACTTACAGCAGGGGCATCTGAGGGAAGATGAAGATGATCTTCATCATACTTGATGTCCATATGACACAGGACCATGAGGAGGAGCAGACAACGCGTACTTGGCGAGTTCCTTTAGATCACGGGATGCCATTATCTTGGGAACAATGTCAGGCGAAACGGCTTCTCTCCCAACTTGAAGCAGCAACGCAACCTATGAACGTTGGCGAAAGAATGATCAGTCCCTTTTGCTCGAGAAAACAAAAGTTTACATTCATTGACAGAATCATTTTTTTTTATGGGAAATGAAATTTATTGATAAATTTACGAGGGATTTTAGATAGGAAAATAGGGTACCATGTTCTGAACTTGTCTGTAAAAAACCAGATCCTTCAACTTCTAATTCCATAAGTTCTTATGACATAAAAAATAGAGTCCGAACCCCAAAGTTATAAGCAAATACAGTAAAATAAATCACTAAATTGTGTGTAATAGTCTTATGTTTGTTCAAATGTATCAAAATCGGAGCTTGAAAATTTAAAGAGAGAGGGCATTTCATTCACATCAAAATGGAAGATATTCTTCACTGGATTCAGCATCCCACTGTTGCCTGATGCATTGGCAAATGCAGAGAAGTCGTGGGTTCTGTTAGGAACAAAATAGCACACACACAGGAGAATGAAACAAGAGCAAGAACACAGCGATAATTCTGGAAATCTGATGTACTGAAAATCAAAGGAAATACAAGGAATGAAAATACTCTCAACCTACTAACTCAAGGAATGAAATCCCTCCTTGCCCAAGCCAATGCTTGCACTCACATACTAACAATATTCTGGTATGAAATTCTATCCCATTACGCCCCCCTTTTATTCTGAAATTTCCCACTCAAAACTCTAACCAACTTATCTGCTAGGTATATAGATATAGATGGAGGGTTCATTTATCTTTTCACAATTGAAAAACATTGCCAATATATATATATATATTACAACTATTATATAAGTGTGGTAGAGTTACTATTCCTATGAACAGTAACTCTACCACATTTATTTATTTTCCTTTTTTTTTATCTATTATCTAAATTATTTTGTATATATCTATTATCTAACTTATTTTGTATTTTATATTTATTTATTATTTATTGTTTATTATTTTGTATTTATTTATTATTTATTATATTACACACTGCTCCCGATTTTATATTGGCCGACTTTTCAAGCTTCTTTCCCATCTCCTTTTCCCAAATTGGTGTCTGAACCTTAGACTTTTTTTGCATGTCACTTTTGAAGCTCATTTCCCCTCTTCTTCTTGTTTACACTTTTGTTTCTTTACACATCCGTGGTGTTAGCCTAGAAGGAGGAAGTTCTCTATTTCTTAGGTCTGTGAATGTTTTATTTTCTTTATTTTTTCACTTTATAGTTTTATGATATGGGTTGTGCTGTGTGCTGAAATTCTGTGAAGGGTTTGGTGTGTATGTTTGCTTCTGTTCATGAGACATCAATGTAAAATATTTTTGGCTTTATCAAACTGGTCTTATGCTTGCTTTCTTGCTATCTTTTTGGGATTCTTGTTGTCGGCTTCCATGGCTTGGGCTGAGAGTTTCAATTTTTTTAGTTGGTCGATTTTTATCTCGTTTTGTTTATTTTTTAGCTTAATTCATCTTGAGTCGGAAGATTGTATCGATTTCCATTGCACTTCGTATTCCTATTGTGCGTGCATGACATTGATGCTGCTCGTGAGTTTTGATTCTTGTTAATCAATTTTTTTACTTGATGGGTTTGTGTTTTTGCTTGGTTAAATTGTGTGTTATATGATTGTATAGATTTTCGTTTGCATTCCAATTTTCTTTCCTAACTGTGTTGATCGAAATGTGCTGCTATTTTGGGGAAGAAATGGTTGTCGACTTGTTCGACCCACCTTCCAACGCCTCGTGGTACTGCCAAGAACGTGACCGAGCTCCGTGAAAAGCTGTGAGTTTGTTTCTTAGCCAAATAAATTACATCTCAAATTGTTGTGTTTACTTTGAAGCATGAGGTTGTTAGGAATTTTAATATTTCTATGGGCCCTAATATATTGGACATAGGCCCAAGAGTCCCAAGTAGAAGGATCCAGAAGTGGGGGAGAGGGATAAAAACGTGAAAAAGGAGAAGACAATGCATTCATTCTGTTTTTTTTTTTTTTTTTTTTTTTTGCTTTAGTATTGTAACTAGCTTAGGCTAGGGATTTACTAACATTAGGCTAGGGTTATAGAGCATTGCCTCTGGGATTATTTTTCTTATTTCAGCTATTTCAATTAATATTAGTACATACCTTCCTTTGTATTCTTGTTTGATGTTTGTTCGATTGAATTCACTTGTTGATATTCTACATTGGTGTGGCCAGATAACCAATAGACTAACAGCGGTAGATTTTGTTGGGGTTTTTTCAACGTAATGTCATCATTTTAGTAGGATTCAGATTCTGGAATTTCTCATTGTTTCATGAAATATAAATTTGAGAGTTGATTATCGTGTCTACCTGAGCTTTAGCCCATCCGATTTTGCTTGTTTTCCCGATGATGCGTTATAAATAATTTGTACCATGTTCTTTTTGTCTATTAACATTAATGAATACGGTTTATCTTCGTATTAAATTTGTAATATTTTGGTTCTTTTATGTCTTTCTATCATTTTCATATCCTCTATGATGCACATATACTTTGGTGCTGACATTGGAAAGGGCACGCAAGCTGCTAAAACATGAGCAATCTATTTTGCATCTTAGATCTACCTACTTTATTTCAGAACTTGAAAAAAAAAAAAAAAGGAATAATGTATAGTTAGAGCATCCCAAACCAAAAATATTCAATACTAACATAGGCCTTGCCATTATCTTCTTTTGCCATGTATTATGTTTGGTTATTATATTAATCATTCTTAAGTCGTGAATTTCTCTATGATGTAAATGACTTTGGCTTTGTTTGGATTATAGGATTGAAGCCTCCATTGTAGATTTTCTTTCCTTTATATAATCCATCACCAAAATAACCTCTAAGTTTCTCATGAAGACACACTTGTTGTTTTGCCAGAGAATCTTTATTTTATTAAACATTCCTTTGTATACAATGGTATTTGCTAATGTGATACTTCTGGACCGCCATGTTTTGTTGATAGGGAGATTAAAAAATTAAAGCTTTCAGAAATGACATGTCGGCAATGCATTATTGACATTGCTAAGATGTGAGTTATATCTTTTAATTTTTTAGGGGAATTTACATATAATTATTTGCATGTCATTATATTATGGCTAATAACCTTGTTATACTTATGTTTTGTAGTGTAAATCATACATATATTCCTGTCAAATGGATTAAAATTAGGTGCACTATCAATCTTTGCGCTTCATGCATTGACATCATTTTTTGTAGCACAAATCATAACTAAAAGCCAGCCAAGTTACTGGGCATTAGGTTTACTATCACAATCATTGCATATTACGAACTCAAATATTATGTTTTCTTTTTTGTGTATGAATTCTAGAATCTTGAACTCATTTATGTTGCATTTACGAACATCATTTTGAGGGATTTGTTAAAGACCACTTCAGTATTTTCGTACCAATGGTGAGAAACTCAGTAATAAAAATATATGGAGAATAATATAACTTTGTCATTTGATTGCTAAGTTGGTGGAGCACATTCTATCTTTTACTCCAATGAATTCCGCAAGTGATAAACGCGTTGCTCTTAAAGATTTTGTAAAGGTAAAAATACAAATTTAGCTCTGGAATCTTGCAGCAACTAGACTATAGTATGGTTGAATGGCAGACCTTGGTTATAAGATCTTGAAGTTCATTGATAACCCCTTATGAATTATTGTGAAACATGATGAGTTAATCATCCAGTACAGAAAGCAATTTTATTAGTCACATCATCTGTTCACTGGCACCACGCCTTGCGTGGTGCCAAATAAACTAGTATATATATATTCTCACAACTGATTCACCTAATCTCATTTACTTCAATGACAGTCATCTATTTCGTACATATTGGTAATAGAATTCCCATTACTCTACCAATCCACTCTTCAATCACCTCCCTTGTTTTCTCTAACTACACATATTTCCAGTGTTTTAATATTCTACCGTTAATTTTGTATGTAATTTGGCGATCTGGATGGTTATGGGGATTCTAAATGTAAAATTTCATTTAGCACTTTAAATACGGAGTCTTTAACCAGCAAGAGATATAAGCGATTGAACAGGAACTTGAACCTAATATTTGGATGAAGTATTCTTCTCCTTGAATATCACTATGGGGAGTGAGGGAGCAAATTGCAAAAATGATTCTAAACAGCGAAATCTTTGTACTTCATATCCTAAATAACCTGTAAATAGGCCTAGATTTCTACACCACTCGCACCAAGATTCTCAAAAGCACACCAACAAGCCAGCCAAAATTTGTTTTAAGCTACTGATCGAGACACTCTATATGTGCAAAAGCAAAGCAAAGAACATGACTCGACTGTATACAATCACCTTCAGCCCATAGAAACATGACACTGAGGCAGGATACTGACAAAACTTAAAGTACACCAAGCTAAGTGAAGAACATGACAGAAAAAGATAACATCAAATGAGCAGGAGTCACATTTTTAATGCTCAATTTCTGTAACAATGTTGTCAGACATAGAATACACCCATATTCACAGGCATGCATATACATACATATAAATATATATTACATATACATATAGACGCGCATCAAATTGCAGACAAGTTTGAAATCCAATCAGGAACCAGAAACTTGAGAATATGGTGAATGGCTTACCCCTTGTTTAGTGGGATCCATTTTGAGAAAGCAATTGCAGGTAACTGTTGTAGCATCTATCTTCTGTAGACTCACTCTTTAACGTCTCACGAGATAAACCAAATTTAGAATCCTGAAATTAAAAACAAAAAAAAACTAAATCACTAAAATTATACAACAGAAGCTGAAATCAGTAACATAAGAATACTAGACAAAACTTTGATGCGGTGACAAGCAAAACATGACAGGACTTCAGAAAATTCATGAGACAAGTAGTTAGTCTATGACATATACTCTGACAGATTCTCAGTTCCAAAAGGCTGTAACGGGCTATTTCCTAAGTTCTATCTAGAGGTGGAAATTTGGATGATAATGAGCCATTCATCCATCCAATAAGAACTACGAACAAAACTGACTTAATGGGCTAGAGCTAAATATAAATATGATGGAAGGAAATATAAAAGAATCACGCAGATTTATTCTTTCGCATACATATTCGAAATACTGGCAAGTACATGGGAAGAAAAAGAACAATAAACGAAGAAAAAACACCCGTTTTCCCAAACTGTACATCTAGTAAATTCATCTTGCAACACAAACAAAAGAATGAAACAGCTTAAGTTCCAGACAAAAATCAAATTTCAAGACGTTCAAAGTAAAGGCAATCGGGTTCCTGTTCCGAACTTTACATTCATTGACAGAATCATTGTTCTTTTTTTATGGGAAATGAAATAAATTGAAGTCAATGGTAAATTTATGCAGACTGGCCCTGATGGAGCTACCGAAGCAGAATGGGGAGTCAATTACCGAACTTTAAAAAATCATTTCCACATTTCACAAAGTAGGAAGAATAGCTGTACATATGAAATTTATGTTCAGATAGTGGACATATGTAATGAACAAGTCCATATTTACTCTAAAATGATGGCTCACAAAAAAGATATCCTTCTCATCGTAATCATTTTTAAAGAATTTACTTTTACACATTGTTCGTCGCTCGAACTTTACTTTTCCAAACTTTTAGCACAGATAGTGTGTTTTGGTTAAATAATTTTTTTTGCATTGAACACTTGTTTTCTTTAACTTGCATGCACTTGGGATTTTAGCTACCACCCAACCCAATGGGCTAGCCGTCCCAGACGCTAGCATTCGTCCAAGTTAGAAAACTTCAGATGTATTAGAGCTAATGAGTATTGGACTAAAGAACAGAGCCAAAGGCGTAACTGCTTTAAATGAAAGAAGCAGTAGATCACACATGCATTGATCCCGAAAAACACAATCTTTTCTTAATAATTTTGTAAAAGACTAAGTTACATTTATACAGTGTCGTCTCCATTCATGGCCAAGGAACTGATTTGAAGGGACCTTTTGGAGGCGGACTGAAAAAAGCTCAACATAGAAACAATCTTTATCTACTCTTGGGGATGTCATATTTGCTTTGGCACAAAAGAGTGCTCATGTCCCCTATCGTTATAGCAAACTTACTCAAGTGCTTGAGAACTCATTAGGTACAGATAAGCTATTTTAAATAAATTATGCTTTATCAAGATGAATTCTTCAAGTAGATTAAGTTTATTCCCAAACAATATGGATAAAAAACAAGAAATATCGAAAACTGATGAGAAAAAAATATCGCTAACTTAACACAGGTAGTCAGACCAAGACACAAATGTTTGTGATGCTTAATCATGATATTGGTTCTGCCACTGAAACAATCAGTGGAAACTTAGTGGCACAAACATTAGTGTCTTGGTCTGACCACATGTGTTAAGTTAGCAAGATTTTTTTCACATTAGTTTTCGGTATTTCTTGTATTATTTTCCATATTGTTTGGGAGTAAACTTAGCATAAATATGTTTATCTACTTGAAGAATTCATCATGATAAAGCATAATTTATTTAAAATAGCTTAGATGTACCTAATGACCTCTGAAGCACTTGAGTAAGCTTGTTGTTACAATAGGGGACATGAGCACTCTTTTGTGCCTAAGCAATTATGACATCTTCAAGAGCGGATACAGATTTGTTTACATGTTGAGCTTCTTTCAGTCTGTATCCGGTCACCTCCGAACGGTCTACTCTTTCGCTTCCCGTAGATCTACTAAATGAAGGTCGTTTTTATAGGCGAATTACCCTTCAAATCGGCTCCTAGGGCATGAATGGAGACGACAATGTATAAATGTAACTTAGTTTTTCACAAAATTATTAAGAAAAGATTGTGTTTTCGGGACAAATACATGTGTGATCTACTGTTTCCTTCATTTAAAGCAGTTGAGCCTTTGGCTCTGTTCTTTAGTCCAATACTCATTAGCTCTAATACATCTGAAGTTTAAAGATTGGGCGAATACTAGCGTTTGAGACGGCTAGTCCATTGGGTTGGGTGGTAGCTAAAATCTCAAGTGTATGCAAGTTAAAGAAAACAAGTGTATAATGCAAAAAAACATTAACTCAAACACACTGTCTGTGCTAAAAATTTGGAAAAGTAAAGCTCTCGAGCAACGAAAGAAGCTGAAAAAACCTGAAAGAAAAAGATAACATCAAATGAGCAGGAGCACATTTTTAATGCTCAATTTCTGTAAACAATGCTGTTGGACGTATATATACACTCATATTCACATGCATACATATAAATATATATCATATATACATATAGACGCACATCAAATTACAGACAAGTTTGAAATCCAATCAGTAACCAGAAACTTAAGAATATGGTGAATGGTTTACCCTTGTTTAGTGGGATCCATAAGAGAAATAACGTCTCACGAGAGAAACCAAACTTAGAATCCTGAAAGTAAAAACAAAAAAAACTTAATCACTAAAATTATACAACAGAAGCTGAATCGGTAACACAAGTCTACTAGAAAAAACTTCAATGTGGTGACAAGCAAAACAAGACATGTCTTCGGAAAATTCACGAGACAAGTATATAGTCTATGCATATACATATTCTCAGTTCCAAAGGGTTGTAGCGGGTTATTTACTAAGTTCTATCTAGAGGTGGAAATTTGGATGATAATGAACCATTCATCCATTCACGCTCGAGGAGCCGATTTGAAGGGTAATTCGCATATAAAAAGCAGCATTCATTTAGATCTAGAAGGAAGTGAAAGAGTAAACCGTTCGGAGCAACCGGAGACAGACTGAAAGAAGCTCAACTTATAAACAAATCTTTATATGCTCTTGGAGATGTCATATTTTCTTTCGCACAAAAGAGTGTTCATGTATCTTATCGTAACAACAAGCTTACTCAAGTGCTTCAGAGCTCATTATGTATAGATAAGCTATTTTAAATAAATTATGCTTTATCATGATGAATTCTTCAAGTGGATGAACATCTTTTCTGCTAAGTTTACTGCCACTGAAACAATAAGTTGTAAACTTAGCAGAACAAACATTAGTGTCTTAGTCTGACCACTTATGTTAAGTTAAGCAAGATTTTTTCCACATAAATTTTCGGTATTTCTTTTGTGATATTGTTTGGGAGTAAAAAATCTTGCTAACTTAATATAGGTGGTCAGGCTAAGACACTAATGTTTGTTCTGCTAAATTTACCACTTATTGTTTCGGTGGCAGTAAACTTAGCAGAAAAGATGTTCATGTACTTGAAGAATTCATCATGATAAAGCATAATTTATTTAAAATGGCTTAAATGTACCTAATGAGCTCTGAAGCACTTGAGTAAGCTTGTTGTCACGATAGGGGACATGAGCACTCTATTGTGCCAAAGCAAATATGACATCTACAAAATAGCAGATAAAGATTTGTTTATAGGTTGAGATTCTTTCAGTCTGTCTCATGTCGCCTCCGAACGGCCTACTCTCACTTCCTATAGATCTAATAAATGAAGGCTGCTTTTTATCGGCGAATTACCCTTCAAATCGGCTCCTCGGGCACGAATGGAAACGACACTCTATATATGTAACTTAACATTTACAAAATTATTAAAAAAAATATTTTGTTTTTCGGGACCAATGTCTGTGTGATCTACTGCTTCTTTCATTTAAAGCAGTTGCACATTTGGCTCTGTTCTTCGGTCCAATACTCATTAGCTCTAATATATCTGAAGTTTTGTTGAGATCGAATACTAGCGTTTGGCTAGCCCATTGGGTTGAGTGGTAGCTAAAATCCCAAGTGTATGCAAGTTAAAGAAAACAAGTGTATGATGCAAAAAGTAATTAACCCAAACACACTATCTGTGCTAAAAGTTTGAAAAAGTAAAGCTCTCGAGCGACGAAAGAAGCTGAAAGAAAATGATAACATCAAATGAGTCGGAGCTCAATTTTAATGCTCAATTTCTGTAAACAACGTTGTTGTAAGTATATACACATCCATATTCACATGCATGCATATACATCATATAAATATATATCATATATACATATAGACGCACATCAAATTACAGAAAGTTTGAAATCAAATCAGTAACCAGAACTTAAGAATATGGTGAATGGTCACGAGAGAAACCAAATTTAGAATCCTGAAAGTGAAAACACAAAATAAAATTATTCACTAAATTATACAACACAAGCTGAAATCCCTAACATAAGAATACTAGAAAAAACTTCAATGCGGTGACAAGCAAAACATGACGGGTCTTCGGATAATTCAGAGACAAGTAGATACTCCATGACATATAACAGATTCTCAGTCCCAACGGGTTGTCGCGGGCTATTTCCTACGTTCTATCTAGAGGTGGAAATTTTGGATGATAATGAGCCCTTCATCCATCCAATAAGAATTACGACAAAACTGATTTATTCGGCTAGAGCTAAATATAAATGTGATGGAAGGAAATATAAAAGAATCACAGAGAAATTCTTTCGCATAGATATTTGAAGTACTGGCAAGTACATGAGAAGAAGAAAAACAATAAACAAAGAACCCTGAGATAACAACACCCATTTGCCCAAGCTGTACATCTAGGAAATTCCTCTTGCAACATAAACCAAAGAATGAAACAGCTCAAGTTCCAGACAAAAACCAAATTTCAAGACATTCAAATATCAATGTTCAAAGTAAAGGCAATCGGGTTCATGTTTTCTTTTCTGTTTTTATCTGGTTCAAGTTGTGAGAATAGAGAAAGAGACTACCTGGGCACACGGCGGAGCAATTGGCGGGTCTTGTATGCATCGAGGGTGTAACGGCGGCGAAGGTTGAACCGTGGAAGCGTCGAAGGGCCGAATTTTTTATCCGTTTTGGATAATCCATTAAATCATCATTTGTTCCAATTGCTGTTCGTTCTCTCATTTTTATCGTCAGCACCGTTCACTCCCTAAAATTTTAAGATTTTACCCAAACCGATCCTCGACCTTAACTGTGGAATCCAATTTAATAAAATAATCCGTGCCAAACGGGTCGTACCGGCACTATATATGTCGTGCTGTGTCGGCACAGTTTGAAAACGGATCGTGTCGTACCGGCACATTTCCACAATAGGCAGGGCCCGACACGGCTCATAGGCACAACCCCTACGTGCCATGCAATGGGCCGTGCCGCCATTTCAAGTTTTTTTAAATATTTTTTTGGCTTACCGATCGATCGGCACATAACTGCAGATCGATCGTTATCCCAAAAAAAAGTTATTGTTTCATGTCGTGCCGGCCCACGGGCCAGCACCCTATGGCCCGGCATGGCCCATGCTACAGTGTCGTGCCTGGCACGACACGACACTGTAGCAAAATGGGTCGTGCTGTGCCGCTCAGTGCCTCGTGACGTCCGCTTCGTTTGACATCTCCAGAATAACACTTCAAAATTATTCCAGATTAGTCCCCCATTTTTTCCATATGTCAATTTAGTCACTTAGGCTCCGTTTGGAATGTTGTATAACTTTTTAATCATTGTATTACTTATCATATCCCATGTTTTTTTTTTATTTTTAACACAAATTATCCCACCATACTTATCACACTCTAATCCCACTTTATAACAAAATGACATAAATGCCCCTTCCCACCTTTTTCACTATCTCAAAATTTGAAATTCCCGCCAAAAAATAATTATATATTATTATTATTATTATTATTATTATAACTATTATATATATATATATAAACATGCACGCACATAATATAATAATAATAATAATAATAATAATAATAATAATAATAATAATAATGTATATAAATTATATATATATATTATTATTATTATTATTATTATTATTATATATACATAAATATATTATTATTATGTAATAATAATTATTATTATTATAATAATTATTAATATAATAATTTATATATTATATATATACTATTCTTATTATTCTTATTATTATTATTATTACTATTATATATATGTATATATACACACGCACATATATTTATATATATATATATTTACTATGTTTATTATTATATATTATGATTATATATATATATTATAGTAATGTAGAGATATAGGACTATTATTATTATAGATACATAGAATAATATATATAGGATTATTTCTTATATATATATTCGATTATTCTTATTCTCTATTATGATTAGTATCTCTATATTCTAGATATAGAGATTCTTCCTCTTAAGATCTTTCTTATTCTTCTATTCTATCCTAATATTAGATCCTTTCTATATTGTCTCTACTCTTCTTATTCTATCTCTACAGACACCCAAATATCTCTCTCTATATCCTTCCTGTTAGATCTCTATATTTTATTCTAATTCTGATTCTTTTCTCTTCTGCTTACTGTCTTAGAGGAAGAGATAGGATAGAGAGAGAGAGAGGGAGAAGGAGAGAGAGAGAGGAAGGAGATAGGGGGGCTTCTTAGGGCTAGGAGGAGGAGGGAGAGGGGAAGAGGAGAAGAGAGGGGGAGGAGGAGAGGAGAAGGGAAGAAGAAGAGAGAGGGGACAGAGGAGAGATAGATTAGGATTCTAGATACAGACATACGTAGATAGATATAAATTAAGATTCTAGTTTATTATTATATTATAAATAATAAGATATATTATTAGATCTTCTATACTATTATTATTATATTATACATACATACGTATATATATATATATTATAATTAATGTTATATTTTATTATTATAATAATGAGGGTATTTTTGTCATTTATCAAATAATAATCCTTATCAACAATCTTATCCTCCAATCAAACATATATAATTTATCACTACTATTTTTACAATCATTTCACAACTTTTTAATCATTACATTACTTATCATATCCATCACTTCAAACGGTACCTTAGGTACCGTTTGGTTTGAAGGATGTGATAAGTAATGTAAAGATTAAAAAGTATGAAATGATTGTAAAAATAATGTGTGATAAGTTATATGATGTTTGGTTTGAGGATAAGATGGTTGATAAATTTATTATTTGGTATAATTACTAAAATGTCCTTAACATAATAATAATAATAATAATAACAATAATATTAATAATATAAGAACTATTATTATTTTTATTATCTAATTAAAATATAATTTATTATTATATTATTATAAAAAAGTACTAATAAAAATAATAAAAATAATAATAATACTACATAATATATATATATATAGAGATTATTATTACGATACAAATAATAATTATTCTTATTATAGAATTAGAAGAAAATAATAAGAATTATTATAGGAGAAAATAGGAATAATAAAAATAAATAATAATATAGAATATATAATATCTATACATATAGATTATTATACATATATTAATAATTATTATATTATTCTAGAGAAAGGAGGAGAGAGACGGAGAGAGGAGGAGGGGAGAAAAGAAGGAGGAGAATAAGAAGAAGAAGAAGAGAGAGAGAGAGAGAGAGGAGAGGAGAGAGAGAAGAGAGACGAGAGAGAGAACAGGGGGAGAGAGAGAAGAGAAGAGGGAGAGAGAGAAGAGAGAAGAGCGAGAGAGAGAGAGGAGGAGACAGAGAGGAAGAAGGAGGAGAGGAGGAGAGAGAAAGGAGGAGAGAGACGGAGAGAAGAGGATCGAGAGAGAAGAAAAAGAAAGAAAAGAGAGAGAGAGAGGGAGGAGAGAGAGAAGAGAGACGAGAGAGAAGAGATAGAGAGATAGAGAGAGAGAGAGGAAATAGGAGAGAGAAAAGAAGAGAAGAGAGAGAGAGGAGAGAGGAGAGAGAGAATCTAGAGAGAGAGGGGAGGGAGGGGGAGGAGAGAGCGAGGAAGAGGAGGATCTAGAGAGAGAAGAGAAGAAGGAAGAGAGAAAGTCTTCCTCCTCCCCTCCCCCTTTTCTCTCTCTTTTTTCTCTCTCCTCCCTCTTCTCCTCCCCTCTCTGTCTAAGAAGAATCTCCCTCCTCCCCCTCCTCTCTCTCCATCTCTCTATCTAAATCTCTCTCCTAATTCTTTTTCTAAATAATATATATCCCTATCTGTATAATATAATCCCATAATATCCTATATATATCTATATCTTCTTATATTTATTTTTATTATATGTCGATTAATATTATTATTTATATATATAATAATAATAATAATAATAACAACAATAATAATATAAATTAAAATAATACAAATACAATAAATAATAATAATGTTGTAGGAAATAAGTTGTACTTTTGGAGGGAATTTCAAGTTTTGAAATAGTAAAAATGTGGGAAAAGGGTAAATATGTCTTTTTACTATAAAGTGGGATTAGAATGTGATAAAAATGGTGGGATAAAATTTTTTTATATAACAAAGTAAACATGGGATAAATAAGTAATCTAAAGATTAATAATCTCAATACTTAATCCAAACGGAGCCTTAGAGTTTTAAAAGTTAGCCTAGTCCCGTCCTCGATTCTCCACAGCATTTAGTCGGTTTGATTTCCAATCGAATCGAAATTTTTTAATCAATAAAATCAAATTTTTTAATAATCAAACTAAACTTTTTTCCCGATAACCGATTAAAATATTGGTTAATTCGATTATCGATCGAATTAACCAATATTTAAAAAAATTGAAGAATTTGAAAAAAAAAACATCGGTTAAACGGGTAACCGAATTAATCGATTTGTTTTAAAAATAAAAAGATGGAAATGTAAAAAAATAAATAAAATCGGTTAACTCAATTAACCGATATTTTTATAACTAAAACAAAACCAATTTAACAAATATTTCTATAAATTAAAACTGAACTTCTGAACTAACCGAACAGAATTTTTCGAAAAAATCGAGTTGATTGATTAGTTCAGTTAAACCAAACTTTTGTTCAACCCTAGTTAATTAAAATAGACATTTGATCAACTAAATACTTGTTTGTTCAACTCTAAAAAAATTCGAAAAAATCGAGTTGATTGATTAGTTCAGTTAAACCAAACTTTTGTTCAACCCTAGTTAATTAAAATAGACGTTTGATCAACTAAATACTTGTTTGTTCAACTCTAAAAAACATTCTGAATTCTTACACAACTATTTGTCGATTAGATAATAAACTTGTATATTTGTAATATAATAATATGACTAATATTAATTTTAATTATTACATAATTATATTTTTTCAATGATTCACAAACTAATTTTTAACATGTGAGAGCTTAGTTCAATTGTATTTATTACAATGATGAAAAGATGGAGAGTTAATTTTTTCTGGAGGTGTTCAAAATGGTTGCAATTAAAAAAGTTGATAGCCCTAATTTTTCCCCGTTCAAACGCATATTCTACCGATTGGCATCAGAATAGGGGTGCTTATCGGATCGGGTCGATCCGGACCCGGTCTGAAATCGGACCGGTTAGTCCGGTCCTAAACCGGAACCGGACTAACCGTTCCGGTCCACCCCGAAACCGGTATCGAACCGGTCCGAGGCGATTTTTTAAATCCAAACCGGTAGCACCACCGGTGCTAACCGGAACCGGTTACATTTTAAAAAATAATAATAATAATAAATTTTTTTTTTGTTCAGCATGGCAACGGCTTTATAGCCGTTGCCATGCTGAACGTTGGCAACGGCTATAAAGCGTTGCCAACGTTCAATTTCTTTTTTTTTTTTTTTTGAAATCTATAAATATGTGCATATTTTTCATTCTTTTCCTCACAATTCATTCTCCTCACAATCCATTTTTCTCACAATTCTATACTTCAATCTCATATTTTCCTCTCAATTGTGCTATCTACAATTTATATATAATAATGGCATCTTCATCTAGCAGCGGCGCTGGTCGTAGCCGGGGTCGTAGTCGGGGTCTCGTCCCGGGTCGTCTATCACTGAGTTCATCTTCGGCAATGAATTTGCCCGTACCAATACCTGAGTTAAATAGAAGTTATGATTTTTTTCTGACCTCAATGTTGGTGGTTCCTCTATGAATGTCGAACCGCAACAACCCGAGCGTGTCGAACTTCCTGCTGCCCAAGCCCAATAGAGACAACAAATGGCGTCATCCGGAGCCACTACAGCAGCGAGTAGACAACCGACTCGTGCCAAAAGAAGTAAGATATGGGATCACTTTGAACTCGGTCAAAAAGAAGGTACTAATGAATCTGTTGCAATATGTAAATTATGTAAAATGCAATATTCATATAAAGCTGGTGGTTCCAGTGGAGGCACTAGAACATTTAAAAAACACTTAGTAAAAAAATATAATTTTGATGAGACAACATTACAACCATTAGGTCGAGAAGCAACACAAGCACAAATTAATGTTCTCACTGGCACGAATTTTATTTTAACTGCTGAAATTAACCGTAGGTCACTTGTTAGATATGTGATTAGATGTGAACTACCTTTTATACAAGCTGAACATGCTGGTTTTATTGAATTTGTTTCGTCTATACAACCCATGTTTAAACATATTTCCAGGCACACACTAAAAAGAAATTGTATGGACGTATTTGTTGAATATAGAAATACATTGTTTCAACATCTTTCTAGTTTGCCTTGTAGAGTTAGCTTAACAACCGATATTTGGACAAATGTAAATTCAGATTCATATCTTGTTGTCACTTGCCATTGGATTGATGATAATTGGTGTATGCAAAAACAGATTTTGTCTTTAGATGAGTTAGATTGTGCACATACTGGTTATGTAATTGCTAAATATGTATTCAACACTTGTAGACATTATGGAATTCAGGATAAGGTATTTTCGATCACATTAGACAATGCAGCGAATAACAATGCTGTGATGCGTGATTTAAAGACCTATCTGAAACCAATGCTTGATGGTATTTTTTTTCATGTTAGATGTGCATGTCATGTGATTAATTTGGCTGTTAAAGTTGGTTATGAGGACAATCACTCAGCATGTATTGACAAAATGAAATACTGCGCTAAATGGTTACGCACGAGCCGTGTAAAGCGCGATTGGAAACAATTATGTTTATCTAATGGTTTAAAGCATCTTCTTTTTCCATCACCAATAGAAACTAGGTGGAATTCATTGTACAATTTGTTGAATGATATGTTACCTTACAAAGATATTTTAACTCCATTTATTAATTCATATCAAATGCCTGATAGCGATGATAGTATTTATTTGACTAATGAGGATTGAGAATTTGTTGAAAATTGTGTATCATTGTTAGGTACTTTCAAAGAAGCGACGGAACGCTTCTCCGGTGTTACTTATCCAACTTTCGTTTATTTTCTTCCTTTAGTATTTAATATGTTTGATAAGTTTATAGAATTTAGAGATGACTATGACTTGCATACTTTTGTTAGTGCAATGGAAACTAAATTTATAAAATATTGGGAACAAATCCCACACGTGCACTGCATCGCAACATTGCTAGATCCTAGTCAATGTTTATCTTCATTTGAGATCTTTTTTGAATATTATGCTAAATTTTTGGGGAAGGTTGTTGACGATCAAAAGACGTCTACAATGCAATCTCTCCAAAATATGTTTCAATTGTATTATAATCAACAGGCAAGTGAATCATCGCAACAAAGGCCTGCTGAAGAACAACCCCAAGCTCAAACTAAAGGTGGGGGCATCAATTTGCTTAGACTGCTGGGCAGGAAAAAACTTAAGGGAAAATGAGCTTCTACTAGCACGTCGACCGAGTTGCAAATTTATCTGAATTATCAATTTGTAACGGAAGACAACTTCGACGTGTTACAATGGTGGAAGTCAAAATGCGGCACAATTCCCCATCTTAGCCAAAATGGCTAGAGACGTGTATGCGGTACAAGCTTCAAGCGTCGCTTTTGAATCTACATTCTCAACATGTGGCCGAATTATTGGAGAATACAGAATTAGTCTCTCTGCTGATTCGTTATGCATGCTCACGTTACTTAAAGATTGGTTTGAAGCAGAATGTAAGAATAGAAGAGATGGGACGGTTGACGAATTCGTAAACCATTATGACGAGCAAGAGGAAGAGAACGTAAAAACAATATTTATCAATTATGAAGAGTGCTAAACAGCAATATTTTTTTATTTTAATTTTTTAATTGCTATCTCTTTACAATTATTTGTATGCATCTATATTATGAAATGAAGAAGGAATATATTGAATTTGTGATGAATATTGGGGAAACATTTACAACATTAAATAAAAAATAAATAAAAGTTTTTGAAATTTTTTTTTTAAAAAAAAACATACGAAAAAAAAGAAAACGAACCGGTTCGGCCCGGATCCGGTTGGAACCGGAACCGGAACCGATCCGGTTCCTTACCGGACCGGTTCCGACCTTAACGGCCCAGAACCGGCCGGTTCCGGTCTGGACCGGACCGGTTCAAGCCAATAAGCACCCCTACATCAGAATATCCCGATAGAGGTGGAGAATCGAGGACGAGGTCCGGGTTTTAGAGATTAAATCGATACATGAAAAAATGTGATTTTCACATGCCTTCTTGTCAAATTGGATGTTGAGTTAACCCAAACAGAGCAAACTTTTAAAATTTTAAGGACTGAATCGGGACGATAACAAAACGAGGTACTGAACTAAGAATTAGCCCAATATATGGGTGTTTTAATGGATTATATATATATATATTGTAAGGACCCTAATCCTTAAACGCGGAACCAAGGCATAATAGAGCTAAATAAATAATCAGAGTGAGAAATAACGTGTTGAGTCTATGAGCTTAAGCATTACATGCCAAAAAAATAAGGACTTCCAAACATGGATTAATTACATTCCCCATCAAATGAATGTGTTCAACTAGTTTTATACTCCTAGAGTAGATACTATCCAAAATAATCCTGTCAAGTCCCAAAAGAATCCTTCACGAAGCTCACCACCTCAACCCGTTCAAGCCCTTCTATCATGCCAAAAAGGTACCTACAAGGACAACCCCCAAACATGAGCAATAATAATCATTCATATTCAACACAATATGAAGATAAAGCGTAAATGCATAATCATAATAAAACACTTCCTGTTTTCCCATGCATTTCAAACGCTTCCCGTTTAGTTGTCCCTGTACCATAACTCATGAGTATAATCAACAGATTATTTTTAATGGTCAAAACATGTCATGACATATACCAGCTCATCAATACCAAATACTGATCACCAATCCCTAGTCTGTCCATCACAATGTATTTTAATGCCCCTCGCTTATTTACATATAGGCGGCATAGGATAACCTCGCTTCAATGGACATGCGGGACTCCCACCCCTCGCCTCTCATTGAGCGGCAAATACCCTTTCCTCGCCCTATATGATAACACGCTCAAATGTGACATGCGGCGCTCCCACCCCTCGCTTCACATTTAGCGGAACCAATACAAATAGCGGCAAGCATTAAAATCATCAAGGGATGACCACGACTCATGGGATGTGCACCAATAATCATATGCATCTATAAACATCATGCATAACATGTATTTGCATCCACCATGCAATACCACATATATACCCGCATCCACAATGCATAAACAATGAGTATATAAGATACATGTACCGTTGGGGTGCCCGTACTTCCACTACGTACCTTTCCAAAAGTGGATTTGATATGGCTTCAATTCCTCGGTTGCGTTGCTACCTGGGATGGTTCTACACAATCACACAACCCCATATTAGAAGCCAAATAATAGCCAAATACCAAAAATTTGACAAAAGAAAGCATTTCTCAAAAAATCACTGGCGGCGATCGATCGCTTCCCTCAGGCGATCGGTCGCCTCGAAATTTTCACTGCGGCGATCGGTCGCCCCAAACATGGCGATCGATCGCCATTCCTTTGATTTGGCTACTGCCTCTCGGCGATCGGTCGCCCCATTTTAGGCGATCGATCGCCTAACCCGCAAAAAGTCTACTGCCTCTTGGCGATCGGTCGCCTCTTTTCAGGCGATCGATCGCCTCGCGCAGAGTCGCGATTTCCACCATTTTTGCACCCAAAAATCCTTCCAATCCATACCAACACTTAACCCAACAAACCAACAACATCAAATACAACATAAACCACCAAAATATACTTCAAAACAAGTATAAATCCAACATATAACCAAACCCACAACAACCCAACAAAAACCCATTTTAAAAACCATTCAAAATCATACCAAACTCAAACAAAACCTTACAAAATTAACCATGAGGTATCCATACCTCTTGGGGACCTCAAATCACCCAACAAGCTCCACAAATCAAGATTTTTGAAAGGTTTCTCTTCACCCCAAAGCTCAAGAACGAAAATGGAAGGGAAAGGGTTTGTGGATTTGATTTTGGTAAAGTGTGGGTGTTGGTAAGGTGGGGGGATTAGAAGTAAAAATAGGGTGCATACAATACCACGGTGTATAAAACACCCCAACATGATATTTTCCAAAGCATTAAACCAAATGCACCAAAATATCAATTAAATGCATGATTTCTTAATTAATTGCTAACCATGGCAAATAAATCATGCTTCCAACAATAATTCCCAACATGCCCAACATGCACCCTGAAATGCTATCCCGGGTCACTCTAACACGTGACTAAGCATTTCCACATAATAATTCCAACACATAATTAATTACCACCATAATTAATCATATAAACACAATTAATGCACCAAATTACAATTAATCATTTCGGGGATATCACAATACTCCCTTACTTATAAGATTTCGTCCTCGAAATCACATGCACTTACCCCAAAAGAAACTAAACATAAACACATACCAGAGAATAGTTCCGGGTAGTGCTGCACCATATGCCGCTCCGTCTCCCACGTAGCCTCCTCGACACCCCTGCGATCCCACTGAACCTTGATCATAGGTATCACTTTGTTCCGAAGTCTACGGTCTGCTCGATCCAGATTCTGACAGGCCGTTCCACATAAGACACATCGGACTCTAACTGAACTTCGGAAGGCTGTAAAACATGCGACGGATCCGGCTCATACTTCCGCAGCATCGATACATGAAACACATCATGTATACCAGATAAAGAAGGCGGCAAAGCCAGTCGGTAAGCTAAGGTGCCAATGCGCTGCAAAATATCGTACGGTCCAACATACCTCGGAGACAGTTTCCCGCGCATCCCAAATCGCACAACGCCTCTGAAAGGAGAGATCTTCAAAAAGACCTTATCTCCCAACTGAAATTCCAACGGTCTCCGCCGTTTATTTGCATAAGCTGCCTGTCTGTCCTGGGCCGCTTTCATTTTCTGCCTTATCGTCTTTATCTTCTCTTCCATCTCCCGAATCAACTCCGGTCCTCCGACCGATTTGCGGTCCAAATCATCCCAACACAAGGGTGATCTACACCGTCTGCCATAAAGAGCTTCAAACGGAGCCATCTGAATACTCGCCTGGTAGCTATTGTTATAAGAAAACTCTACCAAAGGCACTGAATCCTGCCAAGAGGCATCGAACTCCAAAACACAAGCTCTCAGCATGTCCTCGAGCGTCTGAATAGTGCGCTCGGTCTGGCCATCCGTCTGAGGATGATAAGCAGTGCTCAATCTGACTTCAGTTCCCAAGGCTGACTGAAGGCCTTCCCAGAAATGAGATGTGAATCGCGGATCTCGATCTGACACTATGGAAACAGGGATCCCATGCAATCTCACCACATCTCTAATATACAAATGCGCCATCCTCAAAAAGGTGAAAGTCATGCTATAGGGAATAAAGTGGGCTACATTAGTCAATCTGTCCACAATCACCCAAATAGCATCAAAGCCTGAAGCACTCCTCGGCAAATGAGTCACGAAGTCCATGGAAATGTGCTCCCACTTCCACTTCGGTATCTCCAAGCTTCTCAACTCGCCGCCAGGTCTCTGTCTCTCTGCCTTAACCTGCTGGCAGATCAAACACCTCTTCACAAAAGCGACGACATCTGATTTCATCATTTTCCACCAAAACTGACCACGTAGATCTTTATACATCTTTTTCCCGCCTGGGTGGATGCTCAGTCTGCTACTATGAGCTCGCTCCAAGATCCCCTTACGCAACTCCGGCGTACTCGGAACCACCCAACGGTCACCCAAACTCAAAGACCCGTCATCGGCCACTCTGAATTTCGTTGGCTGACCAAGATGTACTAAAGATAACCACCTCTGAACCTCATCATCTGACCTCTGAGCCCTCCTGATGTTCTGATAGATGTCTGGCTCAGCTAACAAAGTCGATACATACACAGGTGATGCATCAATGTCAAAATCATAGCCCAGATGGCAATAAGAGGTCATCATAGCCGACAAATGAATGACGTCCTCAGCAGAACTCCTCACTTTCCGGCTCAAAGCGTCTGCTGTCAAATTGGCTTTCCCGGGATGGTACTCTATCTCGCAATCATAGTCCTTGAGTAGGTCCATCCACCTCCTCTGCCTCATGTTCAGCTCTGCCTGAGTGAATAAAAACTTGAGGCTTTTGTGATCCGTGTAAATGATAAATGAAGTACCATACAAATAATGTCTCCAAATCTTCAGGGCGAAGATGATAGCCGCCAGTTCCAAGTCATGGACTGGATATCTGGTCTCATGCGGCTTCAACTGCCTCGATGCATAAGCTACCACATGCTTATCTTGCATCTATTTACACCCAAGGCCTTGCAGTGATGCATCAGTATACAGAACAAATCTGGAGTTCTCCGTAGGGATCACTAACACTGGCGCCGTCGTCAACCGGTGCTTTAATTCCTGGAAGCTCTCCTCACAAGCTTCTGACCAAAAGAAAGGCACTCCCTTCTGAGTCAACTGTGTCAGCGGCTTGGCAATCTTCGAAAAGCCCTCGACAAAGCGTCGATAATATCCGGCCAAACCAAGGAAGCTCCGAATCTCAGGCACAGAAGTGGGGGCAGCCCACTCCATCACAGCCTCAATCTTCTTGGGATCTACAGATATTCCACTGCTCGATATGACATGCCCCAGAAACACTACACTGCTCAGCCAAAATTCACACTTACTGAGCTTAGCATACAACTGATGCTCTCTTAGAATCTGAAGCACTGTCCTCAAGTGTTTCACATGCTCTTCCTCACTCCGGGAGTAGATGAGAATATCGTCAATAAACACAATGACGAACTGATCAAGATACGGCTGAAACACCCTGTTCATCAGACTCATAAAGACTGCTGGAGCATTCGTCACGCCGAACGGCATCACTAGGAACTCATAATGTCCATATCGGGTCCGGAATGCTGTCTTCTGCACATCTTCCTCTCTGACTCGAATCTGATGATATCCGGATCTCAAATCAATCTTGCTATACACCCTGGTACCTTGCAACTGATCAAACAAGTTATCTATCCTTGTAAGAGGATACTTGTTCTTCACTGTAGCCTTATTCAGTTGCCGGTAATCGATGCACAACCGCATCGAGCCGTCCTTCTTCTTCACAAAGAGAACTGGTGCGCCCCATGGCGACACGCTCGGGCGTTATATCCCTTGTCCAGAAGATCCTGCAACTGTTCTTTCAACTCTCTCAACTCAGCCGATGTCATCCTATAAGGTGCACGAGAGATAGCGGATGTCCCTGGCAACAGCTCGATCCCAAACTCAGCTTCCCTAGCCGGTGGGAATCCTGGGATCTCTTCTGGGAATACATCAGTAAACTCTGCCACTACTGGCACATCCTCAACTCTCAATTCTTTATTCTTCCCAGACGTGTCCACGGCATAGATGAGATAACCCGTGTGGCCACGTTCCAACAACTGAGTCATCTTGATCGCTGAAATCAACGGAATCTTCGCACGAGACCCGTTGCCATAGAAGGTCCACTGACTGCCCAACTCAGGTCGGAACTTCACTGTCCTCTGCCGGCAATCTACCACTGCCTGATATCTGTTCAGAACATCAATACCCAAGATGCAGTCGAAGTCTGACATGCCCAACACAATCAAGTCTGACCTCAATTCGTTACCCTCAAAATAAATGAGGCAGTCTGCCATAAACTGATCAGCAACGACATTTCTTCCAGTGGGTGTCGAGACAAGGAGAGGCGTGGGTAAAGAAGACGTGTGCATATGGTGTCTTTCCACAAAACCCACCGATACAAAAGAGTGGGAGGCACCTGTATCGATCAAAATAAAAACAGGGTACGTAAATAAATGACACGTACCGGCGATCACCTCCTCTGGGGCTGCCTGGGCCTGCTCCCTGGTCAGCGCATACACCTGTCCCTGGGACGGTCCCACTGTCTGACCTCCCGATGGTCGAGGCCCAAACTACTGCCTCTGGTGCACTGCTCTCTCATCAAATCTCAGCCGGTTGCCCTGGAACTCTGACTGTCCTCCCCGGGTGGGGCAATACCGAGCGATGTGGCCCATCTTGCCACATATATAACAGGCAGGACACTTGTTTGAAGAATGTGGCCCTCCACAATTGTCGCATCTAGGCTCTCCCGGCCTATTCCCTTGTGAAGATCCTCGGTTGGCGGACCAATTGCCCTTCTTGCCATCCTGTTTCTGACCAAAGTACTTCTTTTCGCCAAATCGCGAAGATGAAGAGGCACCACGGGGTTTAAATGGCTCACCCCGAGGCCTCAAGCTGTCACTAGTCTGCCTCTGTTGCGGTACTGGTGGTGGCATAGCACTAGAATAAGCTCCCACCCCAAGCTCGGCAAGCTCCGCCCTTGTGAGAGCATCATCAAAAGAAGTTGGGTTATTGGTGATAACCCGGTCATAGAGCTCCGGTCGCAACCCCTTCATAAAATTCCTCATCTTTGCGTGCCCATTGGTGGCAATGTGGGGAACGTACCTCAGCAATGAAGAGTACCGTGTGGCATAGTCTGCCACTGTCATGTTCCCCTGCTTCAAACTTGTAAATTCATCCTCCTTTGTCTGTCTCGCCGCTGCGGAGAAGTATCGGTTTAGAAACCTAGTCCTGAAGAGTGTCCAATCAATCACAGCACCCAGTGCTCTTAGCTCCATCACCGTGCTCCTCCACCACATGAGAGGTTTCTTTGCCAACTGAAACTCTGCCAGCCTCAGCCAAGCTGTAACAGCACAAGGAGCCGATACAAAGATCTGTTCAAGTCTTTCCAACCACTCTTCAGCCTCTTCTCCGGACTCTGTCCCCTCAAACCGGGGCGGATGGTAAGACAGAAATTGCGTCAAGCTGATCTCACCCGGCAGTAATAACTGAACCACTGGTTCCATGCCTACGGCCGGTGGAGGTAGAGGGTTTGCCTGTCCGATACTTGCATTCACACTACCAACATCTCCAACCTCCTCATTAGCAGCCATGCTGTAACACAAATGTTAACAACAATTCCAAAGCAATATATATGTTATGCCGTTAGATAACAGGAATGAGAATAAGCACGTTAGTATAACATGATATACATTAATATGCACCACATGCATAAACATGCTTCAAATGTAAGCACCTAGCCAATCATGCTAAGGCTACCCTTCACTCGTTCCCGGGTTCTCTAACCACTGCTCTGATACCACTAATGTAAGGACCCTAATCCTTAAACGCGGAACCAAGGCATAATAGAGCTAAATAAATAATCAGAGTGAGAAATAACGTGTTGAGTCTATGAGCTTAAGCATTACATGCCAAAAAAATAAGGACTTCCAAACATGGATTAATTACATTCCCCATCAAATGAATGTGTTCAACTAGTTTTATACTACTCCTAGAGTAGATACTATCCAAAATAATCCTGTCCTTCAAGTCCCAAAAGAATCCTTCACGAAGCTCACCACCTCAACCCGTTCAAGCCCTTCTATCATGCCAAAAAGGTACCTACAAGGACAACCCCCAAACATGAGCAATAATAATCATTCATATTCAACACAATATGAAGATAAAGCGTAAATGCATAATCATAATAAAACACTTCCTGTTTTCCCATGCATTTCAAACGCTTCCCGTTTAGTTGTCCCTGTACCATAACTCATGAGTATAATCAACAGATTATTTTTAATGGTCAAAACATGTCATGACATATACCAGCTCATCAATACCAAATACTGATCACCAATCCCTAGTCTGTCCATCACAATGTATTTTAATGCCCCTCGCTTATTTACATATAGGCGGCATAGGATAACCTCGCTTCAATGGACATGCGGGACTCCCACCCCTCGCCTCTCATTGAGCGGCAAATACCCTTTCCTCGCCCTATATGATAACCACGCTCAAATGTGACATGCGGCGCTCCCACCCCTCGCTTCACATTTAGCGGAACCAATACAAATAGCGGCAAGCATTAAAATCATCAAGGGATGACCACGACTCATGGGATGTGCACCAATAATCATATGCATCTATAAACATCATGCATAACATGTATTTGCATCCACCATGCAATGCCACATATATACCCACATCCACAATGCATAAACAATGAGTATATAAGATACATGTACCGTTGGGGTGCCCGTACTTCCACTACGTACCTTTCCAAAAGTGGATTTGATATGGCTTCAATTCCTCGGTTGCGTTGCTACCTTGGATGGTTCTACACAATCACACAACCCCATATTAGAAGCCAAATAATAGCCAAATACCAAAAATTTGACAAAAGAAAGCATTTCTCAAAAAATCACTGGCGGCGATCGATCGCTTCCCTCAGGCGATCGGTCGCCTCGAAATTTTCACTGCGGCGATCGGTCGCCCCAAACATGGCGATCGATCGCCATTCCTTTGATTTGGCTACTGCCTCTCGGCGATCGGTCGCCCCATTTTAGGCGATCGATCGCCTAACCCGCAAAAAGTCTACTGCCTCTTGGCGATCGGTCGCCTCTTTTCAGGCGATCGATCGCCTCGCGCAGAGTCGCGATTTCCACCATTTTTGCACCCAAAAATCCTTCCAATCCATACCAACACTTAACCCAACAAACCAACAACATCAAATACAACATAAACCACCAAAATATACTTCAAAACAAGTATAAATCCAACATATAACCAAACCCACAACAACCCAACAAAAACCCATTTTAAAACCATTCAAAATCATACCAAACTCAAACAAAACCTTACAAAATTAACCATGAGGTATCCATACCTCTTGGGGACCTCAAATCACCCAACAAGCTCCACAAATCAAGATTTTTGAAAGGTTTCTCTTCACCCCAAAGCTCAAGAACGAATATGGAAGGGAAAGGGTTTGTGGATTTGATTTTGGTAAAGTGTGGGTGTTGGTAAGGTGGGGGGATTAGAAGTTAAAATAGGGTGCATACAATACCACGGTGTATAAAACACCCCAACATGATATTTTCCAAAGCATTAAACCAAATGCACCAAAATATCAATTAAATGCATGATTTCTTAATTAATTGCTAACCATGGCAAATAAATCATGCTTCCAACAATAATTCCCAACATGCCCAACATGCACCCTGAAATGCTATCCCGGGTCACTCTAACACGTGACTAAGCATTTCCACATAATAATTCCAACACATAATTAATTACCACCATAATTAATCATATAAACACAATTAATGCACCAAATTGCAATTAATCATTTCGGGGATATCACATATATATATTATATATATATATATATATAAAGTCAGTATGGTTTAAAAAATAAAAGAATTAGAGGCCCCGGGGATATGATGTACGGACGCTCCTAAAAATCACTCGGTGTAGTGTCGGATACTTCTAGGACACTGCATTCATCGGATACATGTCAGGCATGCCACGTGGCGTGCCCTTTAAACAAATAAATTTGGACGCCCATGTCAGACACTTCCCCCAAATCGGACACTCGTGTCGGACACGGCCGATTGACATATCCTACACAGAAATGACACTTTTGAGGGTTAATTGTACAATTTAAAAAGTTTTTGGCTAAAATAAAATTTGGACGTGTTAGTTAAACTTTATGTTAATTCAAGTGTTATACATTTGATGTCAGTATGTGTGATACTATGATGATTTTAGTGACATGCATTTATTTATATGCTTTTGAATTTGGTAATAATTTGTGTTATCTTTTATTTGGATGTATTTGTTAAACTTATGTTAATTGAAGTAATATATTTTTGGTGTTAGTATGAGTGATACTATGATAATTTCAGTGACATACATTTATTTATATGCTTCTTGAATTTGATAAGAATATTTTTGTTGGTTTTACACAGTTATAGAATTTTAAAAATGTAAATTTTAGTATGTTATAATATTGTACATGCATAATATATATATATATATATATATATATATATATATATATATATATAAATATGTAGGCGTGTCAAGGCGCGTATCATGAAAAATTTGAAAATCTATGTCATATCATGTCAGTGTCGATGCATTGTAGTCCGAGTTTTCGAACCCCCGGCTTCTTAAGTACCGGCGTCAATTGCTGATTTTTTGCTTTTTAGGTCAATCAAGATTTTAAATATTTTGGTAAATATAATTATTTTTTGTATTATTGAAATAAAAAAACTTAAATTTTATAGTAAATTATATTTTTTAGAAAATATAATAAATATCCTTGACTTTCAAAATTAGTTCTGTTTGATTGCAAGCTCCAGTAGACTTCGAACTCGACAAACGTAGAAAGAGATGAATTATCTCCATCTTTTTCACAGAGAAAATTTCGGCCATCTTCCTTATTTCTCTAGCTTGTGGTATCCGCTAAAGGCTGCTTAAATTTTTTAACAGAACTCAAGGGTTGCAGCAAAATCAGAACTTTATCGACTGTTTTCTAAAAGGGTAGGTGACAATTCATGAATTTCCGCTGATTGAAGCTTCAGGATCACGATCCTGGCCCTCTAAGTTAGCATGCGTCCACTTTGAATCTTTGTTTTTGCCCAGCACCGCCCGGTTTTGATTCTTATCAATGGATTATATTGAATTTGAAGAAATTATCTAGAAGTTGAGTTTTTGTTTCTGGATGTTCTTTTGAAGTTTGCTACGTCGTTTTAATCAATGGATGACTGAATTTTTCCGGTTTTTTCAATTGTATTGTGAGTCTTGTTTAATCTTGAATCCTTTTAAAAAGTTCAATATTTTTTGGAAGAAAGTTTATCCTATTGTGGATATAAATAGAACATTGGTTAGTCCGATGACTGATTTTCTGCAAGATATCTTGTTTGAATAGTTTCCATGTGGGATTGAGAAGAACCATCAAACTGTAACTAGAATAAGCTAGACTGTTATTGCCGTTGTCGAAATTAGAAGATCAAGAAGTAATATTCTATTTGTTAAAAGAGTAGTTATACGAAAATATATATGGGCTTTAAAGACTTCATGATTGGGCCTACCATTTCAGGGAGATCGATGAATTATCATATTTTAAAGCTGTATGTTCTTTTGTTGGCATGATTCGCAATATCGGTCGCGGGACGGCAATCGACGTGGTAAAATTTCAGGCTAAAACATATGTGTAACTATAACACTGTTTTTAATGGAATATCAGCGATTTCGCGGCCGTCAGTGTACTTTTAATTTTTTTTCCAATTTCGCGAAAATAACCGTTCCACGAAATGCCAATGGAACTAGAATAGGAGTCTCCGCGACCGTGTCTGCGAACTATGTTTGTTGGCCAGTGTTTATATGTTAGGATCCAAGCACATTGGGGAGATACATGTAGGTGGATATACATTATAGTTTGGAAAGTGTCTTATTCTGATATTTTTTTTGAAAACGTGCCTTATTCTGATTTAATTATGCTCAATTATGTTTTTTCTATGTATGTTAAGATTTCTGTTGATATGTTTCTTTATGGATTTATGTATTAGCACTGTGCAGCTTGTTCACTATGGCTGTGGGCCACACTTTTACTGCTTGATTCTTGGCCTTTTCAGTGTCTAATCCTCTTTATGTTATTTGCTTATCTCCTTATATCACACTTTTAGAGAATATAATGCGTATCTGAATTGTTGATTCAACTTTGCTCTAGTTTGGGGCTTTATATACTGATTCAAAAGTATGATAGCAATTTCTCTACCTTTAATTTATGTGGTTTGATGTGAAATGTAGTTCACTTTTCCACGCCCGTAACTAGAAGAATCATCCAAGTTTGAAGTTTTGATATGGCTCGGGAAGCTCTTCCAGGTGCTGAATCTCCTAGGAGGCGCTCAGGCCTGTTGAGAGATCAAGTGCAATTAGTTAAAAGTAAAGATTCTGACCGGTTTGAGATTGCTCCAATTCCCGATCCTTTGTCATTTGAGAAAGGTTTCTTTGTGACTGTTCGTGCATGCCAGTTATTGGCTCAAAAGAATGAAGGGATGGTATTAGTAGGGGTGGCCGGTCCGTCTGGAGCTGGAAAGACAGTGATGACTGAGAAGATCCTCAACTTTATGCCGAGCATTGCTATTATAAATATGGATAACTACAATGATGCAACCCGTATTATTGATGGAAATTTCGATGGTAAATTATGTGCACAATTTCCTAATTATTACTTTTTTTATTTCTAATTTTAATTTTATTCATCTCGGTTTCTAATTATATTCTTATTGCTTTTATAGCATCATATCCTTGTTTTTTTGCTCGTTTGCCAGTAATTAAATCCAATGCACAAGGTCCAACTTTTAATTTGAAACGCTCTGATTCCTCTGTGTTGGTGTAAAAGATATTTCAGTTGTATTTTTTTTAATGTTTCGGAAGTCCTTGAAAATCTCGTGTTTGCATTCTCAATATCAAATAATTTTCTTAAGTTTCTGAAAATAAGGAGGAAATTGTGCAGTCCTAGAGATTATCTCTCCTGCTTTCGTGGAAAGCTACTTTATGATTAATATCTCTTATTTTTTAGATAAAAAAATTATATGTAAGTTTTTTCCTCGATGCTGTTCTGCAGATCTTTAATCCTTGCTATGTGTTTTAAATAGGTGGATTGAATGCACAAACAAAATTGTATCAGAAAATAAGATATAGAGGATGTTAGCGACCTGAGAATAGCAAGTCTCAAGATGCATAATCAAGCTGATTTAGGGGTTATATTGTTTTAGTTACAGTTTAATGAAGCAAACGAGATGCATAACTGATAAGTGCTGCAGCCTATAGCTGAGATGCATAACTGATAAGTGATGCAGCCTATAGCTATAGTATGAAAACTTGTAGCTACAACGATAATGTTGCATGTGGGTTGATTTAAATTGACTGTTCTGATTTCATATCAACAAAGTGAAAAGATAAATGATTAAAAACCAGTCTCAGTATTAAGTTATCACTTCGTCGTGTTACCTGGCGACTCGTAGAAAGTTATAGTGATTTAGACAGTAAATATAGTCCAAAACGGTGAGATCCTAACAGCGATGAATAGATCCTCAAAACCAAATTCCTTAAATGTTTTCAATGGCCAGATCAGGTACCAACGATTGACATTAAATGAGGGAGTTTCAAGTTTAGTCTGAGAAAAGTTTAGCTATACATCCAAAACATTTTCGTGTTTTAACAAGTTTCTGAAAACATAAGTTTCGAAGAACTTGATTTTTTGGGATTTCCTTACTGCATAAGTTACATTTCCTGTTCCCGCCGCTGATCAACGCTAACCCTCTTAAACATAATTGCTTTCCTAATCCCGTTTTTAGGGAGTTTACAGGTAGTGCTTGGCAAATATCTCCAATCTATCATCCCACATTTTTGTGGAAGGAAACGACTCATCAAAACATGGTGGTGCATTCAATAAATATGATACTTACTATGATAAAACCATTTAAGCAGCAGTTTAAAAACAAATATAACTTGCCTAATTTTGTTTTCTCTTTATCATTATTTTAGCTAAGCATATTTTGCTTTAAATTCATGGTTGGTATTTGTGGTAGCATGGGTTTGGGGATAAGTCAGACACAACTATGAATTTGGAGCCTCTTATTTTCTCTGTCCCTAGCCTTTTCTTTCCCAACCGTTCTTTGAAAGTTTTACTAGGTTATACTTTTATTTGCTGTTATACATAAAAATTGGATTAAATATTCATTCAGAATGTGATTTGTCGAATGTGGTTGGATATGGGAACACAATATTTGGTTGAGTGGATCATATTGATCATATATGGAAGAGACTTAATTTGACAAATTTCCATTCCCTGCTGTTTGCGCTTCAACTATTTCTGGCCTGTAATGTTTGGTTGATGATCATGCAGGACAGTTCTCAGAATAATTAATGCTTCATGTTTTCTGAACAGATCCGCGCTTGACAGACTATGACACCCTGCTTGAGAATATCCGTGATCTGAAAGCAGGAAGCCCAGTTCAAATTCCCATCTATGATTTTGTTTCTAGCTCTCGCATAGGCTACAGGTTCACCTGGCAACTTTGAGGCTGATTGATTCCTTCCTGTTATTTTATTTTTCAAACATTTATTATTTCCATATCTGTTTCCTGAATTTAAAATTTTTGTTTTTACATCTTTGCCTAACTATTTGTAATGTATTTATCTTAACTTCAAGTGGGTGGTTTCAACTCAAAATTTTTTATCATTAACTTCTCACATCAAGCAGGACCCTGGAAGTTCCCAGCTCCCGCATTGTTATTATAGACGGGATATATGCATTGAGTGAAAAATTACGGCCTTTGCTAGATCTCCGTGTCTCTGTTACGGGTGGAGTGCACGTTGACCTTGTAAAACGTGTTCTGAGGGATATCCAACGTGCTGGACAAGAACCTGAAGAGATAATTCACCAGATATCAGAAACAGTATCTCTACTTCCTACAGAATTTTCTCCATGATATATGTAGCTCAATCGCGATGCTAAATCTTAGTTTTACTGATGATGCACTGCAGGAGTCTTATGGTATATTTTGCTGCAGGTATATCCGATGTACAAGGCTTTTATTGAGCCAGATCTACAAACAGCACATATAAAAATCATTAATAAATTTAACCCATTCTCTGGATTTCAAAATCCGATGTATATTTTAAAGGCGAGTCTTCAGATTCTGGCTACCATGCAACTAAATATTTTGCAGGTATTTGTAATGTAGTTTGAGTTTGAATTTTCTCTTGCTATAGTCAACAAGGGCAGTTACAGTGGATAAAATTAAGGATGTGCTTTCTGGGGATTATAAAGAAACTACTGAGGAAACTTATGATATATATCTCCTTCCACCTGGTGAAGATCCTGAGGCATGCCAGTCCTATTTGAGGATGAGGAACAGGGATGGCAAATACAATCTCATGTTTGAGGTCTGACTGTGACTTAAGGTTCCTACATACATTTATCCTTGTTGAATGCCTCCTGACATGCTATTTGATAACGTCATATCTTTCAGGAATGGGTCACGGATAGCCCCTTCATTATATCACCACGAATTACTTTTGAAGTTAGTGTGCGCCTTCTTGGTGGGCTGATGGCTTTGGGGTATACAATAGCATCTATCCTTAAAAGAAGCAGCCATGCCTTCTCCAATGATAAAATCTGTGTAAAAACTGATTGGCTAGAGCAACTAAATCGCAAGTATGTCCAGGTATGATATCAGTCTACTAGATTTCTCTGTGCATTATCCTTTGAATGTTTTGGTGTTTGGCTCCAAGATCAACACATAAGTCTATTTCTGATGTTCTCCTTGCGTGGTGTTTTTTTATGAAATTTGTGCTCTTGGAATCAGTTCTATGATCTAGCTGGGTTTGAGAATGAGACGAACTGTTATTTTACATGGGAAATCAAGCCTGACATTTTCATTTTTATACTTCTAATGATATAAGATTCCAAAGAATCTTTATTTCTTTTCATTTATTTGATGCTGTTTCCTCGATGATAATCTTATGTTATCTCTTAGGTCTCATTCTGAGCAGTAACTTTTTTTTTATCAGGCAAATAATAATATATTAAAATAGAAGTACAAGAGGTACTTAAAAATTTACAAAAAGACCAAATATAAAATAAAAAGATAAACTCTAAAGATTCCTTCCGGAACTACGACTACTAAAGAGCTAACAAACAAATGATTGGCTCATGTCTCCAGTCTACAAACGAGTTGCCCAATCTACTATGCCCTTTGTTACTAATCCAAACCACGATCGAAAAATAATCAATTCTAACAAATCTCCCTCCATTTCCTCCGATCCTTTGAAAATCAAATGGTTGCGATGAAGCCAAAGTGGCCAAATGATTGCTTCCCAAATGGTCATCCACTCCTTTTGCCCCTTTTTATGCTTCCACATGCCCTTGTGTTGCAAAAAACGATCGACTGGGTCCGCAGATAGAACTGTTAAGAATCCTAACCATTTGTAGCACTTCATCCACATCTTATAAGATTCTAGACAAATGAAAAGGATGTTGTGTTGTCTCTTGATTTAGGTTACAAAGAACACATTTTTTTGTATCCGATCCAGCATATATATTTCTTCGACGCAAGTTTGTTCTAGTCGGAATTCGGTCTCTAAACACCTCCACGTGAAAGCCGCCACTTTTGTTGGTGCACAGGTCCTCCACATTGAATTATAAGTTTCTTCTAACATGTTACCTTCCGCACAGGATTCGTCTTGTAGAGGTGCATAAGCCGATCTAACCGTATAGATTTTAGACTCGTCCACTGTCCAAGTCCAAAAGTCTTCACCCTCCTGTTGTGGCTACAACCTGTCCAACAAAGATAAAAGATTTAGTAATAAAGATTCCTCCCAATATAGAGCTCTTCTCCAATCCCATCTCCAAAACCATGAACCCCCTATCCACTCTCCCATGTCTCCCACGAAAATATCCCTATCTCTCGCTATTAATGCCAATCTTGGAAATCTATCCTGTAAACTCTCGTTTTCTAACCATACATCTTTCCAAAATTTAGCCAACCCGACCTGTCAAGAAAAGAGTAAAGAAAAGTAGTTTGCATGGATTGCAATTTTGATAAAATGATTTTCGGAGCACGGGAAAAGGAGAAAAAGTAGGTCGGTAAGGAAGTCAACACGGCATTGAGCAAGATCAAACTTACCTCTGTTTTATTTCATTCGTGACTGATTTTGTACACAGGTACAAGGAAGAGATAGGTTGTATGTCAAATATGTGGCCGAGGAGTTGGGTTTGGATGGTTCATTTGTTCCACGCACTTACATAGAGCAAATTCAATTGGAGAAACTTATAAATGACGTTATGGTTCGACCCCTTAGAAATAGTTATAATTACTCATGTTTATTTCATTGTCCGCATCTTTAATCTCATATCGAACTTCATAGGCACTACCTGATGATCTGAAGACAAAGCTCAGCATAGATGATGATTTGGTTTCCAGTCCTAAAGAAGCTCTATCACGAGCCTCTGCAGATAGGAGAGTGAAGTTCCTCAATCGGTATGCTGTTTTTTGGCATAAGCCTCTGATAGGAAGTAAAAAATTTTGACAGATGAACTAGTTTTTACTTTTCTCATTCTTGTCCCTTCTGGCAGTGGCATTTCACACTCGTACTCCACACAGCGTGATAAAAATCTACCAAAACTGGCTGTCGACAGTAGAAGGTATGATGGAAGAACCCCAGATTCACCAGCAGCCCTTGCTAATCAGGTGACCTCACAGACATATATTTAGGTTGACAGTGCTCTTTAATGCTTTATGTGATTGGATTTTTATATCTCCTCGTTTTACGTGTTAAGGTTTTATTGGAAGGGTGATTATGGTAGAACTATATAGTAACATCACAAAAAACACCTTGTTCTTTGAACCCCTCTTTTCATTGTTAGTTATTCTTGTACTTCTAGAGTATTAAATAAAGATGACATTTCTCTCGCTCATCAGCATGCCAATTTTCAGGGAATCGTCAGTCAGCTATCTGAACAAATTTCAACACTGAACGAGCGAATGGATGAGTTTACGTCACGAATTGAAGAGCTGAATACAAAATTTTCTGCGAGAAAAGTGTCTGCTACTGCTAGTCAACAAAATTTGGTGATGCAGGCTGAAGCTTGCAATGCCTCCACGCCCACTTCTCTTTTTGTGTCTGGCATAGGCAATGGCTCATTGACTGGTTCACTTCTACCCAATTCCTTATCATCTTCCCAATTGGCGAAGGAGTCTCCTTTCATGGAAGAGGTACTTTTATCATCCGAAACCTCCTCATTCTAGATAAAACCTCTGTTGAGAGGGGAAAAACTCAAAAGATGAAACGAGATCTTGTTCTTTTAGATGAGCTAGTATGAACTTTTTAATTTAATGTTTAGTTTCGATCTTGGGATATTGTCTGAGAAAATTTTCATCTGGGAACAGATTTTACTTATTGCTCGGGGACAACGCCAGATCATGCATCAGATAGACAACCTTAGCAATCTCCTTCATGAATATTTCAGTGAAAGATCTCATCGAGGACGAACAAATCAGCCTGGCGGTGTGACAGACATGGGAGTATCCATCGGCGTTCCTTTACTTGTTTCTTTGGCAATCGGCGGTATCGGACTCCTGTTGCTCAGATCTGTGACATCTCAAAAATAATGCTCAATCCCTCTTTTGAACTATGAGGAGGACTTGAAAAATGTGTGTACATATAAGAAGTATAGTGTTGAGAGAGGTGCACATCACTTTAGTGTTGTTTCCTTGCAAACCAATTGTTTTGGTTGTTCTCTGTATATTTGTTGGATATTGTGCGCAGTTGACGCCTATCTGACTATCAATTGAGCTCGTTAAATATATTTCTGTTGGAGTATCAATCTTATTCAAGTTCAAATGTTTATTGATAAAAAAAACCTTTATTTTTTTTTAAAAAAATTAACTGTTAACTATATAATATGTATGTAAAAAACTAATTGTGAGTGTAATTTGAAAAAAAAAGTATTACTAAAGTATAGGATATTAAAATTCGAGCTCTTGTTTGAAATGTTGCTCGAGTTATTCTCGTTCTGCTTGAACTTGAACAAGTTATGAGAACTTAAAATTTATGTGTATTCGAGGAAATTTTAAACATTTTGTGTGAGTGTTTTGAAATATTTGATTATAGTGATGCTTATTGTAGAAAAGCTATTTTGGATGAATCTATTTACTTAAAACAAATTAAAGAAAATGAAGAAATTGCAAATCTTTGTTATTCATAAATATGATTTAGAATCTTTATATTTGTTTAAAAATTGGACAATACATTAAAACATCCCTACAGCTTGTGTCAATTCTCGATTCAGTCTTAAGTTTCACTGACGTGGTTTAGCCCTAATTTTTTTAAAAAATTCATCGTCAAGTCTCCGATGTTAAATCTGTCGTGAGAAACAAACGGAGAGTGACTGATTTGGGAATATTTTTAAAATTTTAGCCCCTAAAATTTTAAAAATATTTCTGAATTCGCTATTTCCGTTTGTTTTTTACGATCGACTTAATTCAGGGACTGACTTGCAATTTTTTTAAAAGATTTATGACCTAATACGGGAGTGGACCCAAACTTGAAAGTTTACATTCTTGATAATTTTATTTTTGAAAGTTAGTAGATCGATGAGCAACACAGAATTTCTAACAGAAATCGTGATTAAAGATCTTAATATATCTATATTTAAAATGTAGGACCACATATCCTAATCTCATCTTTAATGCATTATATCTCATCTTTGTATCGTAAATATCACACTAGGAAAACTCTCCTTTTACATGCCACATACTGATATGTATGGGTCTATAAAATTTTGGAAATGATCTTCCCATAAATCCAGTTTTCGCTCGACATAATTCAGTTTACACACTTCATAACGGAGTAATCATATTCTCAATTCATTAATGCAATTTACTCTCAATTAAATTGCATGCGACACTTAAACGAAAAGAGAATCATTAAAAATACTTATACAAATTATGTACACATATCACGGTGCTCACAGGCGAGCATTGACAATAAATATGTATATACTTGTATAAGACACATTATTCTATACCAATATTGGTACCTCGCTCCCCGGAGCATCCTTGTTCTATGTCTCGAACTCATTTGTCTAGCCAATGACATATCTGCTTTACCTATTCCAACAGAAACAGCTGCACAGGGGTGAGCATATCAATAATATAATCACAATATCAACACATACACAAATAATCATTTACAGCAATGCTGTAAATTAAATGAATACTCCCTGAGTATGCAATGCACATAAGAGACCTCTTGCACTGCATGTTCCCACAATACCACATCATCAATCCATAATCGATAGCCACAATTATCAGTCCCATAATCGACAATAATCTTTAATCGACAATAAGTTAAATCATTATAACAATGATTTATTGTAATCCCATGCATTTCAATTACCAATTTACACTTTAATTCTCATGATATCACCACGCTCGCTCAATAGTGGCATCACCATAGCGGCATAACGATAACCATCACACCATTCATTGGTGATATCAATATATTTCTCAATAACCAGGTCAACAATTATACTTAGTACTTGTACATCTTTACGAACTAATTCAAATAAAAACAAACGCAACAATAATGCATTTAACTATGATCGTATACACGTACCTTAGGTTGACGACATGATTTATGCATCATCTCAGGAGGCTCGTACAGTATCTATATCGAATATCAATTCAGTATTATCATTAATAATTCCAACAACATCAAAATTCATCTAATAGATACATCGGCATCCTTTCATTATCAATTACAATTTCTCGTACTCCGGATATGATTCCAATCATCCCATTTATCTTTTATTAAAGAGTCATCATCTAACTCAAACATGTAATGTATGTCTTACTAAGGTACAACACTTATAACCTTATTCCATTGTTAACAAAACTTCCCCAAAAGTCATGATCACCATCAAAATAGACTATACAAGATCATATCTCATAATGCCCAACAAATAATATATATGTTAGAATTTTGCACCTGGTGATCGATCACTACCATCCAGCGATCAATCGCTCGCTAAATTTTTTTTTTTAAACAGCCCAGCGATCGGTCTCTCCTGAAGTGGCGACCAATCTGTAAAGACCCGGAAATTAAGGTATTAGACTCAATTAAAACTTTATTGTTGAGTTTCCTTGTAAAATTGAAAACCATTAATTGATAGATGCTCTAGGATCTTTACCTATCATCAAAGTTACTCAATATTGTTATCATGATTTAAGCCAATTAATTGAGATTTTTCATCCTATCTTAGCATTACCAAAACCGAAACAATCTATCCTTGAACCAAGAAATTTTGGAAAGATTTTTATGTCCAAACAACTCATGGGTTTGGGAAGGAAATTTCGATTTTGTGCACCTTGTTTCCCATGGAAATCTATACCTTAACTACACCAAAAAAATCTTCACCTTGTTTGCCATAAAATCGATGCCATCTATACAACTAAAATCTGCATATTTTAACACAAAAATCTGCACAGATTTTGTGGCCTTAATTTCGAAAATTCTCATCTTTAATTTTCAGATTTTGTACCAAAATTATATAGTTGAGTTGAACCATTAAAAAGTGTATCTAGCACCAACCTTTTCCTCTCCATTATTCTGCTCCATTCTGATTCGAAAACTCATGCTATAAGTCGTAAGTTTCTGCACAAATCTAGCGATTATCTTGTTTCGAAAATTCATCCATAGAAACCAAAACTTCTGCACTATTCCGTTCGAAAAATCTAGCAGCATAGATTTTCAATAATTCTCGGAAATTGTTTCGAAAACTTTTAATCAAAACCTTTCGAAGCTTAGCAACCAGAATCCAAAGTTTCCGCACCGTACACGCTCAAATAATCGCTGTAAGTGGGTTTTTGCTAGTTATTCGTTTCGTTCTGAAAATAATATGTATGTTTTTAAGTTCTCAATCGATATGAACTATGTTGAAATTAAGAAAAGTATTAATTTGTAAGCACTTTAAACTTTGAAATATGATTGGAAATGGATTCCTTTATGACCCTGATGCGGTGGGATATAATCGTTTACATGACCTTATATGGTGGTTAACCGCTGTTTCTGGAGTTTCCAGACCCTTTATTCGTGGGTAAGCCGATGCATGACCTCATCTCTAGGAGGGATAAGTCTGATATCAGTACCAAGAGGAAACTGGAAATTTATTGTGCTTAACTTATAAGAAAATTATGAATGATATGATATGTTATGTTATGGCTTGATGGAGCAATTATGTTAAGATGCATTCATATCAATATATGTTTGATTAAGATATATGTTTTGGAAAATTATGAAAACTATATTATTGTCATATCGATTGGCCCCCGCTTGCTGAGTGTTTTTCAAAATACTCACCCCTTACTCTACCTCCCCAGATAAAGACGAGGAAGATATTGAAGCCGAAGAAGAACACCAATTTTGGGGTTGGTGATCCGCTGCGAACTAAAGACTTTAGAAATTTTCATTAAGTATGATTCCGTTATTTCGTTTTAAGATGTTTAAGTTTTATTTCCTCAATTTAAATTCTGTTGTAAAGACAAAGATTCTTTTTTATGGAATATAGACTGGTTTTGTTTATTACGATATTACGAGGTTTATTGATTTCAAGTTGAAAATCAATGCTGGTGTCATTGACCCCGGTCACGGGGCGTGACATTTTAGTGGTATCAGAGCTAGCCAGGTTCCATAATCCCGCTGGGAAAAGATCGATTCACGATAATTACGATAATCGGAAGTTCAATCTGATTGATCACGTGAAGAAAGATTATTCTGTTCCCAAAATTTTATTAAAAAAAATAAATAGAATTTTCGAAAAAATTCGAAACCCTATTCTGCCAAGCCGCCTGCCGCCACGATAACCTTCGACCAGTATAGCAATGAAATCGTCTCTTCCAGTCGATCAAGCTGCTAAAATTTCAGGTCGATCGGACTACGTTTGCCCGATCAATTTCGTGTTCGAAATTCCAGAACCCTAATGGCCGAAAATTCATTCTTCGATTTCGGAACCATATCGGCTTCGTTTTACAATTAAAATTGAGATATGATCATCTGAACATGTCGATCAAAAGCCCTTCATCAATTTCAAATTTCAACCACCGGAAGATTACCAGAATTCATATCGAATTTGAGTTCAAGAACCCTAGCAGCCACGAAACTTCCTTTCTCGATTTCTTAAATTCCGTAAACGTTTTTGTTCAAATAAATTTGTAATTTCGATACTTAATCTATGAAGATCGAAAGTCCTCTGTCAATTTTAAATTTCAGACGTCGATTTAGGGTTAATTTCTAAACCCTAATTCTAGCCAGATGAACCCTAATTTTAAAATATATATATATATATATTTTTTTTTTCCAGATCGTAAATTTTGAAAATTTATGCCTCATGCTACTGATTTTTTTTATTTAAATGATTTGTCAAGTATTTAATTGGACTAAACTAGTTCCGTAATTGGGTTTAGGTGATGTCGACCCGAGCCCAGACCGTCGGGATTCGTAGCTTAGAACAAGAAGTTGAGGAACTCAAAGAGTCTAAATCCGAACTGCTAGAGCTCATAGACCACTTGCGTGGTGATGTTCAAAGGCTCGGCTACTACCACCACCAAGCCGACGAACAGCTCAAGGAGGCAAACAAGGAAGTCGCTCGATTGGATAAACTCCACAGGACTGCTGCTGAAAAATACCTAGTAGAAAGGCAACAGTCAGAGTAAATGGCGGAAAAAGATCTCACCCTCCAGACTTCGAATCATCGCTTAGCAGTAAGAAGCAATGGATATTGTGGTATCATCACCCACCTCCAGAACGTCAATAATAATCTGCGAGGCATCATTGACAACATGCAAGCAGAGGAAGAACCAGAGGAGGACCCTGAAGAGGAACCAATGGAAGAAGAAGTGGAAGAGGATTTAGGAAATGGAGAAGTAGTAGATCCGTAGTCTTCTAGGAAGCTTTGTTTGTAGGAGTTTTTATTTAAGAGTTATTTTGATGTTCGGTAGTTTCCTTTTGTTTTGAATCGAACAATTTCAAGTTATTAATAAAATTGTCAATTTCTTTTTATCATGTCTTCGTTTTATTCTGTTATCAACTGTACTACTGCGCATGTACCTTAGATCTTTATGTATTGTAGGAGATGGCCGGACGTCTTGTACGTAACAACCGTAACCCCAACTACGATGCCCCTCCTAGCACTAATGAGGGAAGATCGAATGGAAACCAAAATCCTCCACAACCCCCGAGGGTGGGTTTAAGTCGTGAGAACTTGACAGCTATAGCCACCATTGTGGCCACGACACTACAAGGTCTGGCTAACCCCGCTATTAATCAGCAACATCCGCAGCCAGCGCCACATCCGCAGGGCTTCAAGTATCATTACGAATCACTTCGTAAGAACATAGTTCAAACGTTTGATGGCAACTCAGATCCAGATATGGCCCAGAATTGGCTTAAACAAGTGGAGAATCACCACAGGCTGCTTGAAGTGCCGGAGAACATCAAAGTGGAAGTCACAACATCTTTCCTTATTGATCAGGCAGGGAAATGGTGGGAGAATGTGTCACCACTGATGATAGAAACGGGACCAATCACTTGGCAACGGTTCCGAAGCATATTTCTAAAGCAGTACTTCCCAACAACAGTACAAAATCAGAAACTGAGAGAATTTGAACACTTGACTCAAACTTCCGACATGTCAATGGTAGAATATACCGCAAAGTTCAACGCACTGGGAACGTATGCACCAAGTATTATGGCAGACAAAACCCTGAAACTCCATCGCTTCAGGATTGGGCTGAACATTCGTATCCAATCCGCTCTCGCAATTTTTGAAACCTCAAATTTTGGTGATTTAATGGGAGCGGCCATCAGGGTTGAAGCTGACATAAAGCATCGCGAAGAGGAATTCAAGCGCAAGTGACCTCCCCCTAACCATCATGCCACTATTGGTCACAATTTCAAACGGCCTAATCAGTCCAACAACCAGCGAAAATAACCAACACTCGGCCCAAACCAACAGATGTTTCCAAAATGTTCAAACTGTGGCTATCATCATCCCGGAGAATGCCTTAAGGGAAAGGAAGCCTGTTTCCGATGTGGAAAGTTAGGACACAGGATTGCCGAATGCCCCGAACCTGATGTAAAGGGGACAATTGCAAGAAATGGCGGGCCTCCGCACAAACCAAGGGAGAACAAACCGAATGCCCGTGTCTTTGCCATATCAAATGAGGAGGCAGAAGACGCAAATGACGTCGTGGCAGGTACCATTTTATTAAACAAATTATCTGCTTATGCATTGTTTAACTGTGGTGCCACACATTCGTTTATATCTAAGAGGTTTGCTAAGAAACTAGCTCTTAAACCGGAACTACTTAGTAAACCATACAGTGTAGCAACGCCCGCCAATAAAACCTTATTAGCACACAGTATACACCGAGATTGTAATCTCAGTATTAACGAAACGGTGTTTGGTGCGGAGTTAATTCAACTCAACATGATGGATTTTGATGTTATACTCGGAATGGATTGGTTATCCAAACACCATGGGATAGTCGACTGTCGTAACAAGAATGTTAAACTACGAACTCCAGACGATGGAGAGATCGTGTATCACGGTAAAAGCAAGGAACGAAAATTCCTTCTATCGGCAGCACAAACTTGGAAAGCCGCGAAGAACGGTGAAGAAGTATACCTAGCAACAATAAGCGAGGTAAAAGAAGAAGACGAACTCAGGGTAGAAAACATAACGATAGTACAAGAATTTCCGGATGTCTTCCCTGAAGAGCTGACAGGTTCTGTTCCAAACCGTGAATTGGAGTTTGAAATCAATTTGGTGCCAGGCGCTGCACCAATTTCAAAGGCACCATACCGTATGGCTCCAGCCGAATTGAAAGTACTCAAGGAACAACTGCAGGAGCTCTTAGACAAGAGACAAATTAGACCAAGTATATCCCCATGGGGAGCTCCAGTATTGTTTGTGAAGAAGAAAGACGGGAGCATGAGATTGTGCATCGACTATCGAGAACTGAATAAGATCACAATCAAGAACAAATACCCTCTTCCAAGGATAGATGACCTGTTCGACCAACTCAAAAGAGCTAAAGTCTTTTCTAAGCTCGACCTAAGGTCAGGCTATCACCAGCTCAAGATAAAAGCTGATGATGTACCGAAAACCGCATTCAGAACGAGGTATGGGCATTACGAATTCATGGTGATGCCATTTGGCTTGACAAACGCCCCAGCAGTGTTCATGGATTTGATGAATCGAATATTCAAGCCATTCTTGGATAACTTTGTAGTGGTGTTCATCGACGACATCCTCATTTATTCGTCGAGCAATGAAGAACACGAACAACATCTTCGCCTCACTCTCCAGACACTGAGAGACAAAGAGCTTTATGCCAAATTTAATAAATGTGAATTTTGGCTAGAGAGCGTATCTTTCTTAGGACACATCATATCAAAAGCAGGCGTGTCCGTAGATCCTAAGAAGGTAGAGGCAGTTTTGGACTGGCAAAGGCCAACGACCGTAACAGAAATTTGAAGCTTCTTGGGACTAGCTGGTTATTACCGGAAGTTTGTTGAAGGCAGTACCTCTTACAAAGCTCACACAGAAGAACTCAAAATTCATCTGGAGTGAAGAGTGTGAGAAAAGTTTTGAGACCTTGAAGGAAAAGCTTTCATCTGCACCGGTACTGGTACTACCGACTGAAGGCATGGGTTTCACTATTTATAGTGACGCATCGAAAGAGGGACTGGGATGTGTACTCATGCAAGAGGGAAGAGTAATTGCGTACGCCTCAAGGCAACTCAAGCCTCACGAGCAAAACTACCCTACGCATGACCTCGAATTAGCCGCTGTGGTTTTCGCCTTAAAAATTTGGAGACACTACCTTTATGGCGCCAAGTGTGAAGTTTTCACAGACCATCAAAGCCTTAAATACTTGTTTACTCAGAAAGAACTGAACATGAGGCAGAGAAGATGGATTGAACTCTTGAAGGACTACGATCTCACCATTAATTACCATCCCGGCAAGGCAAACAAAGTAGCAGGCCCATTGAGCCGGAAAGGCAAAGGGAAAATGATCTTAGCTTCGGTCTCAGCTCAACCTTGCCTTCGAGAGACCATCAAATTAAGTCAAGATCAGGATCCTAGTCTAACAAAGTTAAAAGAACAAGTCAAAGAGGGAAAAATCACTGACTTTGAGACTGATGATAATGGAATTCTGTGGATGAAGGGACGATTGTGCGTACCAAATGTGGACAACATAAGACAAGAGGTAATGTCTGAAGCGCATAAGTCCAAATTTTCAGTCCACCCTGGGAGTACAAAGATGTACAAAGATTTGAAGGAAAGTTTCTGGTGAAATGCCATGAAGAAAGACGTAGCAGAATTCGTCGCCCGATGCTTAGTATGTCAGCAAGTTAAAGCTGAGCATCAAAGACCCGGAGAACTTCTTCAACCTCTGAAAATCCCTGAATGGAAATGGGAACACATCTCCATGGATTTCGTCGTGGGTCTACCAAAATCAAGACAGAGCCATGACGGAATATGGGTAATCGTGGATCGACTAACTAAATCAGCACATTTTCTACCTGTCCGTATGAATTATAACTTGGACAAGTTGGCAACCCTATATATGGACAATATAGTGAGATTGCATGGAGTCCAGTGAGCATCCTATCTGACAGAGATCCTAGATTCGTATCACGTTTCTGGAAAAGTTTTCAGCAGGCTATGGGAAGTAAAGTAACTCTTAGTACGGCCTATCACCCACAGACCGATGGCCAGACAGAGAGGACTATCCAAACCCTCGAGGATATGCTAAGAGCTTGTACCTTGGATTTCACTGCGAATTGGAGCGAGTTTTTGCCTCTAGTCGAGTTCGCTTATAACAACAGCTATCACAGTAGTATTGGGATGGCGCCATATGAAGCACTCTATGGGCGCAAATGTCGATCACCGTTTTACTGGGATGAAGTAGGAGAAATGTCTATCACAGGACCTGAGTTAGTGCAAGCTACTACTGACAAGATAGCTATCATCAGGGATAGGCTTAAGACAGCCCAGGACCGACAGAAAAGTTGGGCTGATTTGAAAAGAAGACCAGTGGATATTGAGATTGGTGAAAAAGTCTATGTAAAGATTTCACCAATGAAAGGAGTAATTCGATTTGACAAAAAGGGAAAGTTGAATCCGAGATATGTGGGACCATTTGAAGTTCTAGAGAAGGTGGGAACGCTAGCATATAGAGTAGCACTACCACCAAATCTGTCAAGGATTCACAATGTTTTCCACGTATCACAACTAAGGAAATACATTGTTGACCCAAGCCATGTACTTGAAGCAGAACCCCTAGTAGCTCAAGGGAACTTGGACGAAACTCTAAAATACGAAGAAGTTCCGATTCGGATCGTGGATTCAAAGGACCATGTATTGCGACGAAGGACAATTTCATATGTCAAAGTCCAATGGTCAAACCATACGGAAAGAGAAGCTACATGGGAAGTAGAAGAATTGATGCGGGAAAAATACCCATACCTTTTCCAAGATCAAGTTGACTCGAGTTTCGAGGACGAAACTTCCAATAAGGAGGAAGGGATGTAAAGACCCGAAAATTAAGGTATTAGACTCAATTAAAACTTTATTGTTGAGTTTCATTGTAAAATTGAAAACCATTAATTGATAGATGCTCTAGGATCTTTACCTATCATCAAAGTTACTCAATATTGTTATCATGATTTAAGCCAATTAATTGAGATTTTCCATCCTATCTTAGCATTACCAAAACCGAAACAATCTATCCTTGAACCAAGAAATTTTGGAAAGATTTTTATGTCCAAACAACTCATGGGTTTGGGAAGGAAATTTTGATTTTGTGCACCTTGTTTCCCATGGAAATCTATACCTTAACTACACCAAAAAAATCTTCACCTTGTTTGCCATAAAATCGATGCCATCTATACAACTAAAATCTGCATATTTTAACACAAAAATCTGCACAGATTTTGTGGCCTTAATTTCGAAAATTCTCATCTTTAATTTTCAGATTTTGTACCAAAATTATATAGTTGAGTTGAACCATTAAAAAGTGTACCTAGCACCAACCTTTTCCTCTCCATTATTCTGCTCCATTCTGATTCGAAAACTCATGCTATAAGTCGTAAGTTTCTGCATAAATCTAGCCATTATCTTGTTTCGAAAATTCATCCATAGAAACCAAAACTTCTGCACTATTCTGTTCGAAAAATCTAGCAGCATAGATTTTCAATAATTCTCGGAAATTGTTTCGAAAACTTTTAATCAAAACCTTTCGAAGCTTAGCAACCAGAATCCAAAGTTTCCGCACCGTACACGCTCAAATAATCGCTGTAAGTGGGTTTTTGCTAGTTATTCGTTTCGTTTTGAAAATAATATGTATGTTTTTAAGTTCTCAATCGATATGAACTATGTTGAAATTAAGAAAAGTATTAATTTGTAAGCACTTTAAACTTTGAAATCTGATTGGAAATGGATTCCTTTATGGCCCTGATGCGGTGGGATATAACCGTTTACATGACCTTATACGGTGGTTAACCGTTGTTTCTGGAGTTTCCAGGCCCTTTATTCGTGGGTAAGCCGATGCATGACCTCATCTCTAGGAGGGATAAGTCTGATATCAGTACCAAGAGGAAACTAGAAATTTATTGTGCTTAACTTATAAGAAAATTATGAATGATATGATATGTTATGTTATGGCTCGATGGAGCAATTATGTTAAGATGCATTCATATCAATATATGTTTGATTAAGATATATGTTTTGGAAAATTATGAAAACTATATTATTGTCATATCGATTGGCCCCGCTTGCTGAGTGTTTTCCAAAACACTGCCCCTTATTCTACCTCCCCAAATAAAGACGAGGAAGATATTGAAGCCGAAGAAGAACACCAATTTTGGGGTTGGTGATCCGCTGCGAACTAAAGACTTTAGAAATTTTCATTAAGTATGATTCCGTTATTTCGTTTTAAGATGTTTAAGTTTTATTTCCGCAATTTAAATTCTGTTGTAAAGACAAAGATTCTTTTTTATGGAATATAGACTGGTTTTTGTTTATTACGATATTACGAGGCTTATTGATTTCAAGTTGTTATTGAAAATCAATGCCGGTATTATTGACCCCGGTCACGGGGCGTGACACTATCTCTCACTGCAGTACCATTTTTGGCCCAAAATTTCGCATATGGCGATCGATCGCTACCAAATTATTGCTCAACTTCAATAATTACCATACTAATTCAAGCTCACAATTTCCTTAACAAGTAATATAATTTGTTTCATCAATCCTCAATTTAATTCTTGCAACATAAAACTCAATCTCATATTAATTTACACAACCCAACTACACTCACTTTACTTCGAAGCTGAGCCCCATCAAACCCGTAATTATTTCATAATTATCGTGATTAAATCAATACTGAACACGATTTCGGGCATCACATAAAATAAATTTATTAAATATATATACTAATTTAATGTTACATTATAACACACAAAATATTTATTTTATAATAATAATATAAAAATATAAGTTTTACTTATATTATTAAATTAATTATGTGAAATGTATTTTAAAATATTTTATTAAAATATTTACGGCATATTGAGTTTTTAGGCAAAATAATAATATTTAATTGATTAGTATTCTTTTCAATTATAAGTAATCTACAAAATTATTTGAAAGTTTAAAATCTTGTAATAGAATTCTATAAAAAAAATTAGAAGAGGTTGTAAAAATCTTTTTATGACTATGTATAATATAATAAAAGTCAATATAAATCTATTTTCATCAAAGTCTATCATTTGAAAAAAAATCATTAAAAGTCAATAAAAATTTAGAATAAAGTCTATAAAAATCTTTTTATAACTATGTAGAACTCTATAAAATTAATAAAAATCTATTAAATCCACAAAAAGTCTATTATAAAAAAAACATTAAATATCATCAAAAGTTATTATTAAATGCACCGTATGCTTACTTTTCTGGCGGGAATTGGACAGATTACATATTTCATTTCGAAACACACACACTCTCTCTCTAATGGAAGGAAGCAAAAGCGACGCGGTCTTCGAATCCTTGAATCTGAGCTCGCTTCTCTTCATCAATGAGGTCCTCAATATTGTCGACGATGTGTTCGACGAGGCTTTCGCTTACTTCCTCCAGTAATTCACTCACCAAGTTTTGCTGGAAGAACTTAATTTGCTGATATATACGTTCTACTGGAACTATTTTTTGTTCGGTTTTTTTTTTTTGCGTCCCAGGGACTAGGGAGGCTTATACGCTGCTGAAAACTGAGGGCACAGATCGATATGTGGAACTAACAAAGGTTCGTGCTAACTCTTTTTTTTTTTTTTTTTGTTTTGGAATTTATACTCTTGGTGTTCTCTGATGGTTTTTCTAAATTTTATACCTTAGAATGTTACCTAATTTTGTTTTGCATCTCTAGGGAGTGAGGTACATTCAGAATTTTATTCAATCGACCCTCGACCAGCGGATGCAGAAATGGGAAGAATACAGTCTTCGCTTTTGTTTTAGTGTACCCGAAGAACTTTCACTGCCAAAAGCTGTACGCCTTGCTCATACACGCTGGGAACATAACAGTCTTAATTTTTGTATTTGTCTTGTCTGGATTAATTGAGAGGTGTTCGAAGCATCAATTTAAGTTTGGGAAAGTTTTAGTAATGGAGACTTTGTTTTTTTTGGAGACTTTTAACGTTGCCATCATGTAGTGGGCATTGGAGGATCCTGAAAAGATATAAACTTGTTCACAAGATGAAAACTTGATAAGAAGCTCTAAATTTTGTAAGTGACATTAATTCTGTAGGTGCTGCGAGTTGAATTAAATGTCTTTAAAGGAATTTTTAGTAGTTTAGAGAAATTAACTTTTAAGACACAATCGATTCAATTGTTACACCCCGTTGAATTGATTTGGTGTAAATATTCAACCAATGAACAAAAAATACCAGTGAGATGGGAAGAAGAAGAACTCCCTCTTTGACAATATTTCTGCAATGATCCTTGTATATCGTTGATCATTAATATTGGGAAGTATCTCTAGACCTCCAGTGGATGTTGTAAGTACCCCAAACATCCGCAATATTCGCACATGAAGAGTTGCTTACAAATGTAGCCAGAAGAATAATGTACTGGGGATAGAGGAAGCGCTCATAACGCATAATCTCAAGAAAGATACTGAAATTGTGTGAGTTCTGATATCTTTAAGATGTTAAAAGTGCTTCTGAATTTGTCTGCATTAGGCCTTTTTCTTTGACTTAGCTTTCAAGAACTTAGTGGAAGCACAACTTAGCTCCTAGACACGACTTGAATACTCGGCAAAATATAGGAAAAAACTGTTGCTTAATTTGGAGCAGATCTCTTGAAGTCAATTACTTGACTTGGCTCTTTCTTATATCAGAGTGTTTGCATGTCATGAATCTGCAAGTAGGAAATTTGACTACCAATCGAACTGAACTGAACAATGACTGCTAGATTACGAAAGAATACTCTTGAAGCTGAATTGCACCCCATTCAACCAAGTCCGTTGCAGTCTGAAATTGAAGAAATTCTGAAATATTGTTTGAGTTTATGTTACATTTTAGAGGGCATAATCTGCCTTGTCTCTGCAGTTTCTGTGATTGCTCCCTTTTGGTTTTTGGTTGAGGTTTCAGGGCATGTGTTGCTTTATCTATAAGAACCTGCATACTAGGTCATGGCAATATATCACTAAAATAGATGTGATAGGCGAGTTCATCTGTTCATTTAATTTCACTAGTATGTGGAACTACGACTGTATTTCTATTTGCTCGAAGCTGCTGTTAGAATTCATGCAAACATGATGATACATTCTTCTTCACACTATTCCATATTTCTTAAATACCTTCCAAAACTATCATTCTAGAATGAATCGTCTGGAGATGATTTATCAGACCTTGATGCTCTCACCGGTACAGAACTGGATGCACAGTTGAAATCTCTGCGTGACAAACTTAGTCTGGTATCTGCAGTCTTACTGTCTAGACACCCACGTTTCCTTCATTATATGGTTATGTTACATTGTTGACCATGAATCTTGAGTTAAAAAACTCAGGTTGGAAAAGAATCTGCTGAACTTAGCAGAGAACTTCGTACACTGGAGAGGCAGTCTTTGTCAAGCAATCACTCTGTTGGGTCGATCAATGAAGCACTGGAGTTGTACAAGAAACATGATACCACCCAAATGTTCCAAGGTATCTATCTATAACTTACTGTCTGATCATGAAGAAAGATGACATTACTTCTAGCTTTGTGGAGGTAGAAAATTTCCTCAAAGTCTTCATTATCACTCTGGATCAAAAATTTCCGGGTACTTACTTTGAAGGTGCTGTCTCATCCATGGCTTTTTGGATTGCATAAGCCATGAACTAGATTGTGCTAGATGGGCTATCTGAATCAGGTTGGTTTTGCCTTTATCTCGCATTTCACTGCATTTTCACTTCGAACCAAAAGAAAACTACAAATTTACTGGATAATAATACTGTTGCACCGCTAAAACACCTTGATTGATTTGGACAGAGCTGACAAATATGGTGTCAGAATTTCGCTCAAGGCTGGGGAATCTGAAACGGAGAAAAGTAGAATTTCGATCCAATGATGTGTTGAGTAAAAATCATCGAAAGTAATTACTGTAACAAGGTGCAGACATTGTCTTTAGTTACTTGCCTTTATTGTATACATATATGAAGAGTATCAACTTGATTTGTATTGATTTTGTAGGATTCTTTAATGCTCCACTTGAAGAACTTCAGGAGTTTCTGGATGAGGAACGAGGAATGTTCTTGATTACCCATGGATAAACAAATAGATAGAGACAAACTCATGAATATTTTTAAAATTTTTAGGGGCTTAATTGAGAATAAATCAACACAATTTAATCCTATAGTTTTAAAACTATTCTTAAACCAACATCTCTTTGTCTATCACGGTCGACTTAATGTTGGAGACTGAGCCGAAAAATTTGTTAAAGTATTAAGAACTAAAATCAAAATACTAAATAATTTTACAGATTGAATCAAGAATAAAGCCGAAAAATTTGTTAAAGTATTAAGAACTAAAATCAAAATACTAAAAAATTTTAGAGATTGAATCAAGAATAAAGCATGGATGTTTTGTGTTATTAACCCGTAAAATTTACGTGATAATATAGCAAATTTATCCGCTCACTCGTCTTGAAGCTTATTATTATTCCTCACCATAGGTTAAATGTATGGTAAGTAAAAGCAACGGTATGTGTTTTCATCGGAGGCTGTATACGATGACGAAGAAGAAGATTTCTGCTGTTCAAGCTCTCTACGACCTTTGCAAGAACACTTTCTCGCCTTCCACCACGTCTCCGCCTTCTTCCCAAGCCATTAAAACCCTCTCCAATTTAATGGGTATTTTCATCTTCCTGCTTTTGGGCTTTCAATTACCATGATGTAACAACCATTTTCAGCTAATTTTAGAGTCTACCATGGGTTCTTCCATTACAAGGATTTGAATTGTTGGTGGTTTATGATTTAGCGTTGAATTCGGTATTTAATTGTGATACTTTAAATGGAAAGAAGAATGGAAAGTGGGAATCGAAACATTGGGTGCAATAGACTATACCCGCTGTTGAAATCAAAAAATTCGAGCCAATGGGACAGAAAAGTTTTTTGACTAGTGTACTGTGAAAAATCGGCAATATTATTTTTTATTAATTAGAACAAGCGTGCCATATCACTTTGAATGCATTCTCGTCTATTTCAAATGTTTTGAGGTCTGTGAAGTTTTTATTAACTTTGGGAAATGGGTTGAGCTGGCTGAGTACTTACAATGATGATAAAGGACAGAAGGTTAAAGGAAATTTCGTATAAATTTCTATTCTTATTTTCCGCTCCATTACATTTCCCAATACTGAAAATAATGGGAACTGAAAGAATCTTTGACCGTTGTTGTATCAACCTTTTGCTAAAATACTAGGGTGACTTTTAAAAGTTCTTGATATTTGAGCATTTTCCTTGGTTCTCACCTCATGATGCCCGATTGTGCTGCCACCATTTACTGGAACTCAATGTTTTTGCTTCTCCATTTGACTGGTCAGATTAGTTCTATTTGTTGCCGATCAGATTTTTCTTGCAAGCTCTTATCATTCTTCCTTAATTGCTTAATCATCCTGACATGTTCACACTGAGAGTTGTTTTTTGGCCTTTAGCTCATTGGTATGGGCTCTTGAAATATGAATAAGGATTTTTTGGACCAGTTGTTTGGTGCTTATCACCAGACGATTTCTCTATTCAGATCAAGCTCTAAACATCAGTTTTGAATTTCTAACATAGATTCCACAACCACTGTTGGGTGTAAGAAAGAGCACATTTACGCTTGTAAAAGCTTGCATATTTTTCAGATTCACTTGGTCCTGCTGATGTTGGACTTACGGATTCTGGCAAAGAAGATAATAGAGGTCATGGTCCTTTTGGAGTTGAGTTATTCAATCGAGTAGATCGATGGGCTCAACCAATAACTTATGTGGATGTGCATGAGGGAGAAAATTTCACGGTATATTTCCGTTCTTAAGGCTTCAATCTCCTAACTTCATATTTTTATTTGAAATGTTCATCCAATTTTTAACTTCGTATCAACGTTTTCTTTTGTTATTAATCAAAATTATTGCGCATGTTTCTCCTACATTTCTTATTGTTGAAGTCATCCGTAAAAGTGTCGTCTGTGCTGCTGGTGATTTTTTTTGCTGCCAAACAAAATGGCCCAGGCTAATTTAGTTATACACTCTGACACTTGTTCTCTATCTTATGATTCTGTACCCAGTTTCCTAGGATCATTTGCAAGAAATGATTTGCCGGTTGTATCAAAAACTTTCTCATATCGAATGCTCATATGAGATTCCTTGTAAACTAAGATGTCGATATTCATATGAAGGCAGTTTCTTGTTTATGACATTCAAATACTGAGCAATACGAGAAATCTTTGTACTGTTCTTTTACTTTTATATTTCACCTGATTTGATACATTAATTTAGTTATTCATACAACACACTATGTTTGTCCAATTCGTATTATTGGTGTGCTTCAAGTTGAGGGAATTATGCTATATCCCTGGGAAGAATGACAGAGTAAAGGTAAATTTTGAGTTTTCTACACCGTAACAACTGATTGAGTTATTATGAATTTATTGCAGATGTGCATATTTTGCTTTCCGACTTCCTCTGTTATTCCACTTCATGATCATCCTGGCATGACTGTTTTGAGCAAAGTCCTGTATGGCTCATTGCATATTAAATCTTATGACTGGGTGGAGCCAGCCCAAATACAAAAAAGTGCTGGCACTGAACGTTCTAAAGGTCATTCAATTTGAGTCATCCTTTTGCTTACTGCTGCATACTGGTTTTTGTATCTTGTTCAGACGACCCTCCTTTGGAACACAGGACTTGTGTATCATTAGAAATAGATGTGTGTTTAATATATTATTAGATATGTCATCTTTGTATACGTGTTTAATGAACTTTCATTCATTGAGGTGACGATTGAAACTTTCGTGATCTGTAAGATGAATTTGATGAAACTTCCGTTATGTGTCAGTTAGATTGGCTAAACTGGTTGTTGATGAAGTTCTGACCGCACCATGTAGTACATCGGTTCTGTACCCAAGGAGTGGAGGGAATCTTCACTGTTTTACGGCAGTCACTCCCTGCGCAGTTCTTGACATCCTTGCACCTCCATACAACGAAACTCGTGGAAGGAGCTGTACTTATTATCGCGATTATCCTCGCTCTAGTTTTTGTGAGTATATACTACTTCATCAAAACTCCCTTGTAAAACTCTAAGGTTGTATTTGGATAAAGTAATTTGGATTTGTGGGAGGGATATGATGGATTAATTTAAAATCACTCCATTTTGTGAGAATTTGAAATTCATTATATTGATTCATAAAAAGTTTATAATAACTGTGAAGGAATTTCAAATTCATAGAATTTAAAAACATCCAAACGAATACAATGAATCTAACTTGAATTTCATATCCTTCGATTTCAATCCTTCAATACAAATGTGCCTTGAGGAAAAATGCTGAGTACATTTCTGGCATGGAAGTCAAAGAAACATGAGTAGCTGACGTTTAATTTTGCAGACGCGGAGAAAGATGAGAGTGGTAGTGGAAATGAAGATGAGTATGCCTGGCTTGCAGAGGTTGCAACACCCGATGAATTGTACATGCGCTCCCAAAATTATACTGGTCCAGCCATCAAGATTTGATGGACAAATGATGCAGCCTCATGTTTGAGGGTGGATTGAGAAGGTTTCTTAAACTTTCGGTAATTAATCTACAGAGGCTTGTTGACTTTATCAGTATATAGATAGCAGCGTTTAGGTGGTTATATGATAACTAAAGCTAAGTAAAGTCACTAATGTTGTTGTAATTTGATTAGTTGCAGTGCTAATTCTTTCTTTTGTGATCTTTTCCTCTCATTACCTACCTTTTTCTATTGTGTTAATTACATCCACTTGCCCAGATTCTGTCATATTAAGCATTAGTTAACCCAAGTCAACTCTAAGGATGTGTCTGAGTATGCAGTTTATGTGCATGAGTACCTGAGAGAGGAGCTTAGTATTGTAGAAAATTTCTCTTGAAATAAAAATGTCAATACAAAACAGAGAATTGAAGCAGGTTCTCTGTGAAAACCTGTTTTTTATTTCCATTAACTTCGTGCATATTTTATCGACTTACGGTTACAAGTACGAAACCAACTCTAATGGTTATACCTTAAACCATCTCGATCAAGCTGATGAATCTTGGCATGATTTTCCCGAATAAAATAAGGTTTCTTTTTTTCCTAAGGGGATCTGAAAGCTTCACCAACATAGCGAACATTTCCGAGTTCTTCAATACGCAACAGCTGCAACCAAAGTACTAGGGGTGCTTATTGGCTCAATCCGGACCGGTTACAACCCGGAACCTGTTTTTTTTTTTTTTTTTAAAAAAATTCAAGGAAAATTGTTGCTTGGAGGATTCGAACAAGCGACCATTGTCTTCTACTCTAAAGCTCTACATAATGTCGATTATACTGACAAGTATACATAATGTCGATTATACCTTCACTGGCAAAGCATTGCAGGCCTTCTTTTGCATGGCTTCGGCTATTTTTTTTTTTGGATTTGTGACTATCAAATCACCTACTAGCTGAATATCGACTGAAGATTGCAGTGATGACCATGAACTCCAGTCATCTTGGTCAAATGGATATCTTCAATCGAAAACAAAAGGAAAATCTCGAACAAACTCTGTGTAGATCGTCAAGGCTCTCGGCTTTCAGCACATGAGCACCATCATTTGGTTGTTTCTTGAAATTCAGATAGTATCTACCATACCTATTTTAATCTGAACCGATATTTTTCCCATTAATACAGTTCAAGAAAAGTATACGCGGATATGAAAGACAGATACGCAATTATTCTACCTTGCTTGTGTATCCGGATTTTTCGATAGCATTCATGAGCAGTACCAGCCCTTCCCTGTTATGTTATCCTGCACATTGGGAGCAAATCCACCTTAATCTCCGACATTGCATGCATCTTGTCCATGTCTAGCTTTGATAATTCCCTTTAGGATGTGAGAAAACTGCAGGCGGAAAACCGAGCACAATAAGCACTTCCACTGCTTTACAATGTACAGCAAGTTGCACCAAACCAAAAAGAACTAACACGGTATCACAGTGAAACCTGCCGCCTTGTAAAAGTTATGTAAGTGCATCTGATTAACTGTGTGTATGGAGACTCCCAAAAGAATGGGATTTTATAGTATTTGGATTTGCAAATACCATTTTGCATGTTAGAATGAGATTTTAAAACGGAATTCGAAATTAGGGGATTTGGAATAATTAACTCAAATCCTTTAAAAAAATGGTTGGATTTGAGTTACAAAATAGGATTTCATTTTCTTTTCCAATATTTATCCTTCATCAAGATTCTAAGATATCATAAATAAATTTTATATTCCATTTATTTAAATTATTTCTTTATATAATTTTATAAAAAAAAATGTTATAATTAAATCATATATTTGAAATACTTGTATTTATTTTATTATTCTAAAATATCATAATACTAAATCTTATATTTTATTTATTTAAATTAATTCTTTCACATAATATCATAATTAAACCAAGCGTTTGAAATTTAAAATTTGGTACACATTAAAAGTGATATTTTAAAAATAAGTAATATATAATTTTTTTAATATCAAATAATATTATTTTTAACTATCAAATCCAATTATTAAATAACATTTTAAATTTTTTTACCAAATAGGAATTCTAAATCCATGGATTCCAAATCCAAATCCACTTGCAAATCCCATGTTTTATTTAACCAAATATAGGCTAAAGGTGAACTTTGGTGCAATGATAAAGTCGCTTCTATATAACATGGAGGTTACGTGTTAGAGTCGTGTAAACAGTCTCTTTGCAGTGCAAGTGAAAACCTGAGTATATTAGGCCTAAAGTGATACGATCTCTTCCCAACCTGCGCATAGCATGATCTTCGTCAAGTTAAATATTATTGTTATCTAAAAAATCTTATATCTTTAAAAGAAAATTAGTCTCCAAGTTTTTTATACAAAATTACCTAACACAAAATAATAGGGTAAATAACATTTAACCCCGTAAAAAGCCAAAAGAAGACACATAACCCCTAATATAAAATTTATGATTTTAGAAGTACTGTGTTTTTAAAAATCAAGCATAAATCCCTATAAATGTGGCAAATGTAACTGCGAATTTAGAAAGACTTAAGAACGCTTTTACAATTTTTTGATATTTCACGTGTTATAAATATTATGCGTTGCGTATGCAATCTCATTCGGTTTATCATAATCCAAAAGAAATCTTGATTCATATTTGAAATTTAAAATAGTGGAGATGACGGTGTGGTATGCAATTTTCATTGGCAATTTTCAACAAAGTGATAGTAATTAAGAGGGAAGTTGATTTGAATATTTAAAAAATATGAAACCAACATTCAGAAAAAATAGGGACGGCTAATAAATATATACTAATAAATATATACTGGATTTCCATATAAATCTACCGTTCTTCTATAAAAAAAAAAAAAAAAAAGACTATATATATACTCAATGGCCATATGTTAAAAATATTTTTAAATTTCGAATGTCATCGAATCAGTTTGTGTAGTATTGAGGACATGCCCCACGATACATAAATGGTGTGTGACCACGTGCATCTTAAATGATAACGGTTATGCAGTGGCAACTCTATATCAATACACGTACTTGCCTAAGTTATCAAAAACCTAGGAGTTTCCGAATAACACCTTCCATTCCGCCGATTTGCCAACTCCACGAAACAGTTTTTCTTCCTTTGGTAAAAACCGTTACAACCCACCTTTTTTGCCATCTTTTTCTGGCCATTTACGTTCTCCATTCTCCATTCCTCTTCTGCTTTACGGGAAAAAAAACCATAAACAAAGGCAAAAAAATTAAAAATCCATAATCAGATCTTGGTTAGAGTTTTTCTCTACAGATCTGATAACCATTTCCTCTCCATAGAGCATCATTTCACATAAATCCAGGAAAACAATGGCGAAAGTAAGTAACGGTCTCATCACAGGACTGAACATTGTGACCCTTCTGCTGGCATTGTCAGCCATCGGATTCTCCCTCTATTTCCACGTAAACCCGGAATCACCATGCCAAAAGGTTCTCAAAATTCCTCTACTTTTACTTGGAATCGCGTTGCTCGTGGTTTCGTTATCGGGTTTGTTGGGTTCGTGTTGCCGCGTCTCCTTCTTCATGTGGCTCTATTTGTTGGTGTTGTTTTTGCTCATCATCGGGCTCATCGTCTTCACGATTTTCATGATCATCGTGACGAACAAGAGCGTCGGGAGAGTGCTTTCGAACAGAGGTGTGGGGGAGCATAGCCTGGGAGATTATTCAAGGTGGCTGCAGAAGTATGTGATTAATGCAGAAAATTGGGATGAGATTAAGAGTTGTTTGGTTGGGATCAGATTGTGCCAAAACATCGAGGCTGGTAAAGAAGAAGAATATTACAAACAAAATTTGCCTCCTATTCAGGTTTTTAATTATTTTTCATTATTTTGTATTATTGTTTTTTTTTTTTTTTGAAAAAATTTGGGTACGGATTTTTAAAATTTTAATATGTTAATTAGAAGGAGAAGAAATCGACGAAACCTAAAAACATAAAATGATATGGAAATACGTGATTTTGATAGATTATATTATGAATTTTGTGTTCTGAAAATGGAATATGAGAAACCGCCTATTTTTAATGTAAGAGAAAGACTTTGTCCCGCCCATGCGCGCAGAGCGGAGGCTTCGTACACCGAGCTTGCCGGTTTTGAAAACAATAAGATATCAGTCCAAAATGATAATGTTGTTTCTTTTAGGCTTAATGATGCTCATTAATAATTATTCATGACCCTCATTGTTACCATTAATTTACCAGTCTGGTTGCTGCAAGCCATCCAATTACTGCGGTTTCCAGTTCCAGAATGCCACATTCTGGACCGTTCCCAAATCAGGTCCAGCACAACCCGACCCAGATTGCAAGACATGGAGCAATGTCCAGACCCAACTCTGCTTCGACTGCGAGTCGTGCAAGGGCGCTGTTCTCGAAAACATCAAGAGGGAATGGAGACTATTGGCGATCATCAACGTCTGTATACTCGTTTTCGTCACCATTGTTTACTCTGTGGGTTGTTGTGCTCTCAGAAACAACCGAGCCAATGGATATTGGAAGCATAGGCCTTATCCTTGATCGGATAATAATTTGCATGTTTAGGTTTTTATTATTACATATAAACATCCTATGTTTGATGTGAAATATTCTGTACTGACATTTGGTAGCTTATTGTGTTTTTGTTTCTGTATGAATGAATTATGGTATTTTGTTCATGACTAATATGAAGCCTAGTTTATCTTCTTCTTGTACTTATATAGGACCTTTACTTTTTCTATATTCCCCCTTCGAATGTTGGATTGCTTTTATGTACCCCAAATACGGGTTTGGTTTTACCCAAAAACCCAGAACTTGGGAACAAATTATGTTTAACACGTGTTTTGATTAGTAGGGTAATTTGAGAAATTTTCAATTAGCTTACTATGACTTCATTTTGTGAAAACTCAATTCGACCCATAACCAAATAGATCGATTGCAGACCCTGTATATTAAGAAACAACAAACGTGGTATGATAAGCATTTCTTTTGGTAATAAATTCGAATTCATAGAATTATCATTGATGATGTACATGTAAAATGTATATCACACTGGTAGCACTTGCATTTCAAAACGACCATCGTAATCTCAATCATACAGTAAAAGACCAAAGAATCATAACATTCTACAAGAAAATTTTAATTTGTAAGCGACCTATTGTAGTTCTAGATTCCATAAGGATGGCTTGGTTTCATTTGAGAAAGGTACAGGCTAGAAACAAGAAAATATATGCTACCAACGATGTTAGAAGTTCAAGCGTCCAAGTCGGTTGCAACAAAGATGATGGAATGAGCGGAATCAACAAAGAACCACTAATCCAACCCACAACAAGAGCTCCAAAACTGAAATTCAGTTAAAAATTCTCTTGTAAGTAACAGAGTTACAAGTTGGATGTGGTACAGAAATGGAATTTGAAGCTCTTGTAACACAAAACTGACCCGAAAATGGCAGCTCTAGGCAAGCTTTTGCTCTTGTCATTGAGGAAGTATATGCAGGCTGCCAAAGATAATGCGACCTGTAACGGCAGAAAAGTTCAGTATTTAAAATATTCGCACAGCAGTGCAGACGCTTCAAAGCAGTATTGTATCTTCTTTATAACAAAAGCTCTATAGCATGGAGTCAATCGTTAAATCTTTCAGATACCATGGCGTTGAGGTTCAACGAGTAATTGGGCAAACACTGAGAATTTATACAACAATTTTAAAAAATCAATTGGGTTTATGCTACCAAGAACTACAAGAGAGTATTGTAAATAATGATGAAAAGAAGTAGATATGTAATAAAAGACAAACATATAGTAATCGTGTAGTTAAAAAGGCATAAAAGAAGGATTAAGAGAAAGGTTATGGAGCGTGTCAAAAACAGAAGAGCTTCTATTAGGTATATACAAGTGATATAAAATATGTATACATAATAATAACTAGCATTACTACTGTCCGAGATTACCGCCAGAGATCACACAATTAATTGCATTTTCCTATTAAGCTACAGTCTGACACCAGAGGAGTCAAAAAGAAGTGAGAATTATGAAGATGGACCTTGGAAGAAGTGCTTTAAGCATCTCATGCATTGCTAATTTAGTCATATTCGAAATCAATGAGTGATTTTAATGGAGTTCGAATACCTGATGCACGGTACCATCTTAAATTTGTGGATTAAACAGTGAATAATTCATATGCTTACATGATCACTTAGAGATGTAAAACTAAATAGCTAGAGAGCATGATTAAGTTCTTTCTGAAATCCCATTTTTTACCTTTTGTAATGAATTAATTGGTAAATGTCATTGAAATCATTGGTAGGTGAAGATTGAAAGAACTACCTTTATAGAATGAGATTAGAGTACCAAGTTGTAATTCAATTTTGCTTTCCATAAAGGTCTCAAAAAACTCTAATAATAAAACCTTCCCATCAACTAGCTTTAATATCTAAGATCTTGCATAATGTGGCCTTTTCAGATCATGCTATACCAAATGATGAAAATTAAGTCCTGACTTTGTGAAAAAAAAACACACAAAAGTAAACCAGACCTGGAAAGCAGGTCCAGCTTCAGCTGAGTTCATCATGCTCCAGCATGCCATGAATGAAAACAGGAACAACCTTCTTAAAATGATTACGGAGGGAGGAACCTCCACAAAACTGAGCAAGTTCTTAACCCATGGTGGAGATTCTTCAACCTTCTTCTTTAGTTGGGTTTTTAAGTTGATCTTAGTTTTTTTCCTATTCTTGAAGCTGGTCATCAGCAGTTTCTCAAATGCAGCTTCAATTGATTCTACACTTCTCTCATGACCAGCATACTGGTCCAACAAAAAGTTCCGAGCACTCCAAACTTCTGCCTCAGATGCATCAACAGGTACACCAAGGCGTTTATAAGGATTCCACATATTTATTCGAGGAAATGTCAAAATGTTTCCTATATAGATTCACAGAAAAAAAAAGTCAGGAATGAAAATCTTCACAAAATTTGAGATAAGATAGCTCAATTACTAGCAATTTCAAAAGAACAAGAACAATCGTAGTTACACCATAAACCTCAGGTTTCGGCTCCGCCCCAGTATTACTACTATAGTACACCATGCATTTGATACCTAAAGCTAAAACAACATACAAGTCATTGGAATAAAGGGAAAAATAGTATCCTAACCATTCCACTTCATAAACTATAAAAATTCTATGATAATTGAAGACACAAATGCCACCTTCGGGTGATAATTATTTGGTTTAGCATCAATATAGCCTAACTGAATGCTCATAAATTTGCCCAATAACATGATAAGTTTTTACTTTTTACACACAAAAAAACATGAAGATATAACTCAAGGTCCAGAATATTGTTATACCTCCGTCTAACAGCAAAAAATTCGACCCCCTGCTTCATAGAAAATGACAACAGTTCTTCTCATTAAAGACATTTACCTCCATATGGCGCATCTAATGAGCATCTAGGGCCCCTAAAGATCACGTAACATGGCTCAGTTTTCTTCGATTTACCTCTTACTGAGCTGTACAACAAAACAAAGAGTTAGCGAACAATATACCTGGAACAAATTGAAACAGTCCAAAATTGATGATATGAAAATCAAACACCAGCTTACAGTCCTTTGCCGAGGAAAGAAGAGGGAATTAGGGTACAGTTGGAGAGAAGCGCAGAAGCCATGAGCTTAGCTCTTGCTTCGTCCCAGTTAGTTGAAAATCGTTCAAAGAAGCTCCCACCCCAAAATCTGTCCGATTGTGGACGCTGAAAGGGAATGAGAGGACGAATCCAATCGGAAGAACTAATTGTTGTTTTCGCGTTCGCTTAATTGCATTTTGGCCCTCCAACTATACCTATTTTCATTTTACTAAATGCAATTAGAATTTAGAAGTATATTTTTCAATATATATATATACTTTTGTGTGAGCAGAGTAAATCAATTTTTACGCTAAGCGCGACTCAAACTTGAGCCTGTACATTGATAATTGGCCAATTTGAGTTTGTATTTCTTGAATAATTTTGTTTATATATATATATTTGTACTACATCATAATAAATAAGAGATTAGACTAACCATTATATCACTAGTAATTTACAATATAAAACAAATATTACAAAACACATGAATACTAAATCCACAAATCTTATAAAAAATTATTTTTAAATTCTTGATTTTAATATAATCTTTAAAAGTTTTACATAAAAATTAATTGACACCAAAAAATGTTATACATTGAAAAATAACTTTTATATACACAAAATGTACACAGCATTTCTAGCATTAAGAAATTTCTAGCATTAAGAAAAAAGTACTTCCCTCATTCTCAAAAGAACTATAAGAATCTGCCTATGACATGTAATGGTATAAACCTCTTCCACTAAAAACCGAGAAGTTCAATTTTTGCTTCAAGCAATATTTTAATGTCGCGTTTTATATACTCAAATAAATTATACAAGTTTAAAATCATTTATAGATTATATGATGAAAACTATATGTCAAGAATTTGTATCACCATCTCATGTTTTTCACATTGAATAAAACAAGATATAAGACTAGGACAAGTTTATATATATATATAAACAACATATTAAATTGTTAGATAATAAATAATAAATTGTACAATCTCTTTACAAGCTCGAACTTTAAGACGAGACGACAATTCTTTATGGTATCAGAGCATTTGGCTAACGCCAAGATCCTGAATTCAAAACTCACAAACAACAATTTCACTCACATTGAAAATTCACTTGATTGACCTCCCAAAAAAGAACAAATCGACCTACAAGTCATGAGGAATCAATCCATAGGCTTCATTCTTAAAAATATTATATAGGCCCACCTCACCTAGACTGGTTTTTAGTTCATCCAGACTGCTCCTATAATTCACCTCGACTGCTTTATTTTTTTGCAGATTCAAATGAAAAGGGGGAGGAAACAGTCCACATGTAGGGTCTTCCTACCTTAATATCATTTAGTACACATAAATTGGACAGAACATGCATTTATAATCTCTTAAGGGTTCCGGTTGTAGCTTGAGCTAAGGAGATTACAGGCCAAAATAAAGTTTCCAAAAGTTATTTAATTACATTCCCAATAAAGAATGTTAAAGCTATAGATTTACACTACTCCTAGAGTAGAGACTATCAAAATCCTGCATCCTACGTTCATCATGCTCCCTTTAGCTCACTTCCTCAACCCGACCCTAGGCCCTTGGTCCAAAAGTGTACCTACAGGGATAGCACATCGTGAGCATACACATATTTACTTAACATTATATAAAAGCATACAATAATGCATAACATCTTAGTTAAGTAAAGGTAATTGGTCGTCCTTCGACTTCCTTTGTTATCCCTGACTCTTATTCATATATTAGGGCGTCTTACCCCATTGTGTTGCATCTTACCATATCATAATCTTCGTGTGGCATCTTACCATGTCATAATCATCGTGTGGCATCTTACCACGTGGGCATCTTACCCAATTATATGGCGTCTTACCATATCATAAACATTTCGTGGCATCTTACCACGGGGCATCTTACCCACTCACATACTTTGGGTGGTATCTTACCACATGGGCGTCTTACCCAATCATACGCGTCGTATGACCTTATCATAAACTTCGTCATTATAGACGTCCTCATAAGCATCATTATCATAAACATCATCATAAGCATCATCATCGTAACATCATCATAAACATCATCATCATAAATATCATCATAGACATCATCATCATAACATCATCTTAAACATCATCATAATATGTAAGGGTATGGTTTACCGTCCGATGCTCGTACGTCTCTTACGTACCTTAATTCCAAAAGAAGGAGAAATCGTAGACTTTATCTCCTTGAAGTCGTGGGTACTTGGGGACGGTTCTACATAACCATACAAATTGATATTAGAAGCTAAACAATAGCCCAATACCAAAAATTCAACAAAAATCAACATTTTTCATCTTTTGGACAGTGGCGATCGATCGCTCAAAATGAGGCGATCGATCGCCTGATTTTTCACTTAGCGGCGATCGATCGCTCAAAATGAGGCGATCGATCGCCTGATGCTTAATTAGCTACTGGACGTTGGCGATCGATCGCGCCATTTGAGGCGATCGATCGCCTAAGCTCTTCTTCGCGCACTGCTCCTCGGCGATCGATCGCTGCTTTTGTAGCGATCGATCGCCACTTACAGTGGCCGCGATTTCACCATTTCCATGTGCATTTTGCAAGCTCATCCTCATTCCTTTCTACACCAAACTTCCCAACAACAACAATAACATTATAACCCACTAAAACCAACATAAAACACTTCAAAAATCATACCCCAACCATAAACCACACATACCCAAACAAACCCACATAAAACATCAAAAACTTAACCCATTTCAACACCAAACATCATAAAACTTATAGGAATGGTTCCATACCTCTTGTAGGCTCCAAATCCTAGCAAAGATCACACAAACAAAGTTTTTGTGGAACTTTTCTTCTCCTCTTTTGGTGGAACTCGAAAATGGGTAGGGTTTGGGGTTTGGGAAGTGATTTGGGGATTTTAATAAAGTGAAAGGTAAAGGGGTTAAAGTGATGGGTAGAGGATTTAAAAGGGTTACTTTAACTTAATTAAAAATTGTACCCCAAACTTAACATGATGTATAAAATGCTCCAACATAGTATTTTAAAAGCATTTTACAAAAATGCTCCAAACTTCATCTAAAATCACATCCTCCTCATATTTAATAATTAACACAATTAAATCATGTTAACATCTTAATACCCAACACATAGATCCATCAACACATGATACTTCATATAAACATAATTAATGCCTTACTTGCAATTAATTAATTTCGGGGCATCACATTACTCCCCTACTTACAAGATTTCGTCCTCGAAATCGCATGCACTTACCCAAAAGAAACTAAACATAAATCATACCAGAAAATAGTTCGGGGTAATGCTGCATCATATGCCGCTCCGTCTCCCACGTAGCCTCCTCGACACCCCGACGATCCCACTGAACTTTGACCATCGGTATAACTTTACTTCGTAGTCTGCGATCCTCACGATCCAGAATTCTGACCGGTCGTTCAACGTAGGATACATCTGAGTCTAACTGCACTTCAGTAGGCTGTAAAACATGAGACAGGTCTGGCTCATACTTCCGTAGCATAGAAACATGGAAAACATCATGAATCCCAGATAAAGACGGCGGTAGAGCCAATCGGTAAGCCAAAGTGCCGATACGCTGTAATACCTCATACGGTCCAACATACCTCGGGGATAACTTCCCCCGCATACCAAAACGAACAACACCCCTGAAGGGTGAGATTTTCAAGAAGACCTTGTCTCCCACTTGAAATTCTAGCGGCCGTCGCCGCTTATTTGCATAGGCTGCTTGCCTATCTTGGGCCGCTTTCATCTTTAAGCGTATCATCTTAATCTTTTCCTCCATGTCCTTAATCATATCCGGTCCTCCGACCGCTTTACTCGTCAAGTCCTCCCAATACAGCGGTGACCTACATCGTCGTCCGTAGAGAGCTTCAAAAGGGGCCATTTGAATGCTCGCCTGATAGCTGTTATTGTATGAGAACTCTACCAGTGGTATAGATTCTTGCCACGGAGTATCAAACTCCAAAACACATGCCCTCAGTATATCTTCGAGCGTCTGTATAGTACGCTCCGTTTGGCCATCAGTCTGAGGGTGATAAGCTGTACTTAGTCTCACCTCGGTGCCTAAAGCTGTCTGGAGACCTTCCCAGAAATGAGAAGTAAACCTTGGGTCTCTATCAGACACGATCGAGACTGGAATCCCATGCAACCTCACTACATCCCGTACATATAATTGGGCCATCTTTAGATACGTGAAAGTCATACTGTAAGGGATGAAATGAGCTACCTTCGTCAGCCTATCCACGATCACCCAGATCGCATCAAATCCAGAGGCCGACCTTGGCAAGTGGGTCACGAAGTCCATAGATATATGCTCCCACTTCCACCTAGGTACCTCCAAGCTCTTCAGCTCGCCACCAGGCTTCTGTCTTTCTGCCTTTACTTGTTGGCAGATAAAACATCTCTTAACAAAACTGATCACATCATGCTTCATGCGTCTCCACCAGAATTGACCACTCAGGTCCTTATACATCTTTCTTCCTCCGGGGTGAATACTGAACCGACTACTGTGAGCCCGTTCTAAAATTCCTTTACGTAACTCTGGTGTATCTGGGACTACCCATCGGTCGCCCAGTCTTAATGAATCATCTTCAGCCACTCTAAACTTTGTTGGCTGACCTCGAAGTGCTATTGATGACCATCTCTGTACTTCATCATCCGACCTCTGGGCTTTCCTGATAGCCTCAAATACGTCTGGCTGGGCCAATAAGGTCGACACTCGCACCGGCGACGTGTCTACATCGAAGTCCTAGCCCAGATGGCAATAGGAAGTCATCAAAGCTGATAAACACATAACATCCTTAGCAGTGCTCTTCACCTTCCGACTTAAGGCGTCTGCTATTAAATTTGCTTTACCAGGATGGTACTCAATTTCACAGTCATAATCCTTGAGTAAATCCATCCATCTTCTTTGACGCATGTTCAGTTCAGCCTGAGTGAATAGAAACTTTAGACTCTTATGGTCCGTAAAGATGGTAAACGTAGTACCATAAAGATAATGACGCCAAATCTTCAAGGCGAAAATGATAGCCGCCAGTTCCAGATCATGGACTGGGTATCTGGTCTCATGAGGCTTCAACTGTCTCGAAGCATAGGCTACCACTTGTCTGTCTTGCATCAATACACAGCCTAAACCCTGCAATGATGCATCCGTGTACAAGGCAAACCTCTTATCCTCAGACGGAATCACCAACACTGACGCCGTCGTCAAACGACGCTTCAATTCTTGGAAGCTTTCCTCACAAGCTTCGGACCAAAAGAATGGGACTCCTTTCTGAGTCAGCTGTGTCAATGGCTTAGCGATCTTAGAAAATCCCTCGACAAAACGTCGGTAATAACCTGCTAAGCCAAGAAAACTCCGTATCTCGGGTACAGAAGTGGGTGCTGCCCACTCCATCACAGCTTCAATCTTCCTGGGATCCACAGATATCCCTTGGCTAGATATGACATGGCCTAAGAATACCACGCTGTCCAACCAGAACTCGCACTTGCTAAGCTTTGCATACAACTGATGATCCCTGAGGATCTGAAGTACTGTCCTCAAGTGCCGTACATGATCTTCTTCGGTCCGAGAGTAGATGAGTATATCGTCAATGAAAACTATGACGAATTGGTCCAAAAATGGCTGGAACACCTTGTTCATCAAACTCATGAAAACGGCCGGGGCATTTGTCACCCCAAAAGGCATGACTAGGAATTCATAGTGCCTATACCTCGTCCTGAAGGCTGTTTTCTGAACATCCTCTTCTCTTACTCGAATCTGATGGTACCCCGACCTCAGATCGATCTTACTGTAGAGCCTCGTACCCTGCAACTGATCAAACAAATCATCGATCCTCGGGAGTGGGTACTTATTCTTCACTGTAGCTTTGTTCAGTTGTCTGTAATCGATGCACAAACGCATCGAACCATCTTTCTTCTTCACAAATAAAACTGGTGCTCCCCAGGGCGATACGCTAGGGCGTATATAGCCTTTATCAAGGAGCTCTTGCAACTGAATCTTTAATTCCCTTAGCTCCGCTGGTGCCATCCTATAAGGGGCACGAGAAATGGCCGACGTCCCCGGTAATAATTCAATCCCAAACTCGACCTCTCTCGTCGGTGGGAATCCGGGAATCTCCTCCGGAAAGACATCGGGAAATTCCGCCACTACGGGCACATCCTCAACTTTTACTTCTTCTTTCTTTTCCGTAACATCAACGGCATATATGAGATATCCTGTGTGGCCTCTTTCCAATAGCTGTGCCATCTTGACAGCAGATATCAATGGAATCTTTGAGCGAGAACCATCCCCATAGAAAGTCCATGGAATTCCCATATCAGATTTGAACCGTACTGTCCTCTGCCTGCAGTTCACAACTGCCTGATACCTGTTCAGAACGTCGATGCCCAGAATGCAGTCAAAATCTGACATTCCCAGAACAATCAAATCTGACCTTAGTTCTTGATCCTCAAAATAAATGAGGCCATTGTAGACGATCCGATCAGTAATCATACTTCCTCCAGCGGGGGTCGAGACTATAAGAGGCGTGGGCGACGGAGAAGTGCATATGTGGTGTCTTTCCACAAAACTTGTTGACACAAAAGAGTGTGACGCACCTGTGTCGATCAAAATAAAAGCAGGGTGCGTAAATAAAAGACACGTACCCGCTATAACCTCCTCCGGAGCCGCTGAAGCTTGCTCCCTTGTCAATGCATAGACTTGTCCTTGAGGTGGCCCCATGGGCTGACCTCCATGCTGACGCGGCACAAATGGGGGTCTGTGCTGTGCTGTCCTATCCGCAGGCCTCCCCGCAGAACCCTGTTGACTTCCCCTGTTGGGACACTGTCTAGCAAAGTGGCCCTTGTCGCCACAAACATAGCACCCTATACAATCTTTCGTCAGATGTGGTTGCCCACAAAGAGTGCATTGGATCTTCCCGGACCTGTCTCCCTGAGACTGCCCCCTTCCAGATGGGGCATCACCCCTACGGTTCCCCTTCCATCTATTGTCAGACCTCTTACCACTGAACCTTGACGCCGATGAGTTCCCCCTTGACTTGAACTGATCACTCTTTGGCTTCAAATTATCCGGAGTGGATTTCTGAGAGGGTGCCGACGATGGTACAACATCAGGGTATGCACCCACTCCTAGTTCGGCCAGCTCGGCCCGTGAAAGTGCATCGTCAAAGCAAGTAGGGCCATAAGTGATCACCCTATCGTATAGCTCCGGCCTCAAACCTTTCATGAAATTCCTCATCTTTGCTTGCATGCTCGTGGCAATGTGAGGTACATATCTGAGCAAGGAGCAAAACTGAAGAGCATAATCTGATACTGACATATTACCTTGCTTGAGGTGAGTGAATTCATCTTCCTTAGTCTGTCGTGCTGCAGCCGAGAAATAACGATTCAGAAAGCGAGTTCGAAACATTTTCCAGTTAACTTCATGACCTTGAGCCTCTTGCTCTACCACAGTGGTCTTCCACCACATTAGCGCCTTCTTGGCCAACTGGAACTCTGCTAACCGTATCCATGCTGTCTTCGCACATGGGGCTGCCACAAAGATCTGCTCTATCCTTTCTAACCATTCCTCAGCTCGTTCCCCAGTTTTGGTTCCTTCAAAGGTTGGGGGTCGGTAAGCGAGAAACTGAGTTAAGCTTAGCTCCCCTGGCAACAACTGTTGTTCGGCCGGTTCATCATCAAAAGCTGGCGGGGGTAGGGGATTCGTACGCCCCGCGCTTGCATTGACGCTCACTGCGTCACCTACCTCCACATTTGCTGCCATACTGCAACACAAGGATTAACAACAAGATCCAAAAGCAGTTCGTATAATACTTCGTTAGATAAACAAAACATGTTAGCATAACATCATATACTTCATATGCAACCTATGCACAAAACATGTTCGAAAGTAAGCACCTAGCTAACTTATTGCTAAGGCTACCCTACACTCATTCCCGGGTTATCTAACCACTGCTCTGATACCACTAATGTAGGGTCTTCCTACCTTAATATCATTTAGTACACATAAATTGGACAGAACATGCATTTATAATCTCTTAAGGGTTCCGGTTGTAGCTTGAGCTAAGGAGATTACAGGCCAAAATAAAGTTTCCAAAAGTTATTTAATTACATTCCCAATAAAGAATGTTAAAGCTATAGATTTACACTACTCCTAGAGTAGAGACTATCAAAATCCTGCATCCTACGTTCATCATGCTCCCTTTAGCTCACTTCCTCAACCCGACCCTAGGCCCTTGGTCCAAAAGTGTACCTACAGGGATAGCACATCGTGAGCATACACATATTTACTTAACATTATATAAAAGCATACAATAATGCATAACATCTTAGTTAAGTAAAGGTAATTGGTCGTCCTTCGACTTCCTTTGTTATCCCTGACTCTTATTCATATATTAGGGCGTCTTACCCCATTGTGTTGCATCTTACCATATCATAATCTTCGTGTGGCATCTTACCATGTCATAATCATCGTGTGGCATCTTACCACGTGGGCATCTTACCCAATTATATGGCGTCTTACCATATCATAAACATTTCGTGGCATCTTACCACGGGGCATCTTACCCACTCACATACTTTGGGTGGTATCTTACCACATGGGCGTCTTACCCAATCATACGCGTCGTATGACCTTATCATAAACTTCGTCATTATAGACGTCATCATAAGCATCATTATCATAAACATCATCATAAGCATCATCATCGTAACATCATCATAAACATCATCATCATAAATATCATCATAGACATCATCATCATAACATCATCTTAAACATCATCATAATATGTAAGGGTATGGTTTACCGTCCGATGCTCGTACGTCTCTTACGTACCTTAATTCCAAAAGAAGGAGAAATCGTAGACTTTATCTCCTTGAAGTCGTGGGTACTTGGGACGGTTTTACATAACCATACAAATTGATATTAGAAGCTAAGCAATAGCCCAATACCAAAAATTCAACAAAAATCAACATTTTTCATCTTTTGGACAGTGGCGATCGATCGCTCAAAATGAGGCGATCGATCGCCTGATTTTTCACTTAGCGGCGATCGATCGCTCAAAATGAGGCGATCGATCGCCTGATGCTTAATTGGCTACTGGACGTTGGCGATCGATCGCGCCATTTGAGGCGATCGATCGCCTAAGCTCTTCTTCGCCCACTGCTCCTCGGCGATCGATCGCTGCTTTTGTAGCGATCGATCGCCACTTACAGTGGCCGCGATTTCACCATTTCCATGTGCATTTTGCAAGCTCATCCTCATTCCTTTCTACACCAAACTTCCCAACAACAACAATAACATTATAACCCACTAAAACCAACATAAAACACTTCAAAAATCATACCCCAACCATAAACCACACATACCCAAACAAACCCACATAAAACATCAAAAACTTAACCCATTTCAACACCAAACATCATAAAACTTATAGGAATGGTTCCATACCTCTTGTAGGCTCCAAATCCTAGCAAAGATCACACAAACAAAGTTTTTGTGGAACTTTTCTTCTCCTCTTTTGGTGGAACTCGAAAATGGGTAGGGTTTGGGGTTTGGGAAGTGATTTGGGGATTTTAATAAAGTGAAAGGTAAAGGGGTTAAAGTGATGGGTAAAGGATTTAAAAGGGTTACTTTAACTTAATTAAAAATTGTACCCCAAACTTAACATGATGTATAAAATGCTCCAACATAGTATTTTAAAAGCATTTTACAAAAATGCTCCAAACTTCATCTAAAATCACATCCTCCTCATATTTAATAATTAACACGATTAAATCATGTTAACATCTTAATACCCAACACATAGATCCATCAACACATGATACTTCATATAAACATAATTAATGCCTTACTTGCAATTAATTAATTTCGGGGCATCACACCACATGTCCACCTTGATTGTATTTTAAAAAAATAGGCTTCATTCTTAAAATATCATATATACCCATTGGTGGAGACTTTTTAGACCAAATTAGATTCTGAAATAGGCCAATATTTTTAATTCACCAATTTACAAATGGTTGGCAGTAGCAAATTGTTCATCTTTTCAGTTGTAAACAACTGCATTTGCATCAATAGGCTGCAAATAAAGAATAAGCTCACTCTTTACATTTGCTATCGACCTTCTTCATCTTCTTGAGAGAATCAAACAAAGAGGTAGTTGCTTGGTTGTTGGATGACTTCGCGAAAGGATTGGAGGGGTGATTAGAAATTTGTTGATTTGTCTCTCTTAACTTCCTAGTTTCTTTTACACCGTTAACATCCTTCAAATTCTTCGAGTGCTTGGCTTCAATGGTCTTTTCTGATGCCTTAGTTTGATTGTGTTCGTTTTTCTCATTTGCATCCTTGGTTGGCCCCTCCACGTTTTGTTTCCTCGTCAAGAAAAGCGATGACGGTGTGTTTAATGCAGGTGAAACTATGTTCTCTGATGTTTTACCGCTTTCTGGTGCAGCATTATCAGGTCTGACGGAAGCTTCACAATTGGATTTGATGTGAGTGATGACTGTATTTCCAGCTGCTTCATTGAGCAATTTTTCCTATACTTGTACAGAGTGAGAATGCTCTTAAGTAAAGCAGTGTGCGTAAAATATAACGACCAGCTAGAACTCGGTTGAGGATTGCGGTCTCACCTCGAGTATGTTACTGAATCGTTCAGCCAGATTTGGTAGTTTCAATGCTGTCACAAGCTTTATGGCACCTCTAACTGATTTTTCTAGTGAAAGAAGTTTCACAAGTTCAGTGGCTCTTACTAGTTTGTCACCTGAAAATAATTACACAGCATAGAGTCAGTGATTCTGGTGTCTTTATCAGCATTTCACTTCGACTTATAAATACAAGGGAACATAAATGGAAACCATTTTTTTTTATCAAGATCGTTGTACACTCGTTAATCCCAATCAGCCACATGCTGCATTGATTTCACTCTCTTTTTTATTTCATATGTGCACGTACAAATCCAAGAATGAATCCCGAGACAAACGGATTTAATCAGCGTAGACTAGCTAAAGACTCACCATTGCAACAGGATGCAATGAGCCTCAAGATGCATCTATCTAGGGAAGTTTCTAGATTGAAAGCCTCATCATCAAGAGAGGTTGTATCGTGGCCAAGAGCCCCCATTTCTTCTATGCTTTTCAAAATCTGTCAAAATATCAGCATTGATGATCTGAAATCATATGATAAACAGAATCCAGGAGAAAGCACAGGGAAGGAATTAGCTGTTTAAACATTATATAAATCTTAGTCTGCTTATCTGATTTAACATTGGCACTATAGCTGAAACATTTGCTGATAAAATATCTAATTAATCTTATAATGATGATGATGCTGACAATAAAATGCGTATCCACCGAATAGAGCAAACTTGCCTGGGAGAGATGCATGTTGTACATCATAAATTCATTCTCGAGGCTATCTGCGCCTAGGTCAGAAGAAGCAAGAGGAAATGACAAGTCTACCAAGGTGAGGACTGGCTTGGGAGTGCACTGAAAAAGACAATAATTGTAGATATAATTCTTTGTAGTTAAGATGCTGACTTGGCAAGACTGCAGTTCATGAATAACCACAATACCTGAGGGAAGGATTCAGGAGACTTGCAAACAATGCAAAATAACTTGCTTGTGTTCAGTCCCACGACCCAATAGTTTTCCTCGGACTTGTTTAATTTGCTGGCGCTATAATTGCAAGTTCATACCTATGCGTTAAAGATGTGTGATAAAAAAGGGTACACTTGATAAATATTAATAGTACCTGAAGAGGGGGAGCCAACTACCACCATATAGATTTGTGTAAACTCTCAAGACACCCTACATTTATGTTTACTTTGACACTCAGATGAATATATATATAAAAAAACTCATGCATGTAATTAGATCTGAGGTCATAGATTAGCACCTTGGAATCAAATGAACTTAGTTGGCCTTCATCACTAAAACCAAACCAGGTTAAAAAAGACCCAGGAGTCAATGGAAGTCTTCCTCTGAGAGGTTGTGTCCCATTCTGAATGTTGAACACTCTAAATTCAAGCATCTGCAAGAGGAAACATTTTATACAATAGAACCAGTTGACCTTCTTGGGAACATAATTCCAACTTCATAACATAAAAAATGAGCAGTGTATGCCTAATCTCATGCAATAACAACTGAATAAGCAATGAGGATGTCAGGATTGTTTTAAGGCTATGAAGGACAGGATCTCAATATCAGATCCAATATTATGAGGCCCTATAAAATCCTGAAGTAAGGCGTAAACGTAAATTCAACTTTGTATTATTCAATCATATACTCGTGTAAACAAAGATAACAACAATTATGCGCTAAACAAACTTTTGAATCAAAATTGCCTTATTATTCCCAATCCTAATGCAATGGCATGAATTCGATTTAAAGAGATTTTCAAACATTTAAGTTGAGCAAGAAATGGATGTTTTAGCTTTTAAGTTAAAGAGGAGATGGGAATCCAATTTATGATTTCGCAAATCAATGTTCGCATTCCTATTTATAGTTCATTGTCTTACAACTAAAAGCAAATGTCATATTGATTTAAGTCTTTGTATAAAATGTTATTTAAGTTCCTTTTTAATTTTAATTTAATTACAACCAAACTTAACTTCATTCTTTTCTTTTGTAATTTTTTTATCCGTAAGATCTTATGATATTGATCTATCCCACATAATCCCACAATTCAGGTTTATGATCATACTTAGTGCAACTATTGGCGAGATCTGGAAGTCTTTCAAGCTGAATTATATATCAGTGATCAAGCAGCGCTATGCATGGCGAATGTCAGTATTTTTGCATCATGAGCCCAAAGATCACGTGAATCAACACAAAGGACTCCTGACATACTCAAAGGGATTAAAAGAATGGTTAACAATTTGACATGCGGTTATTTGGTCTATTTGGCTAGTGAGAAATAAAAGAATATTTAGAAACACTGACGAACAAAGGGTCGCTGTTTTGGATTTAATCAAATTCAAGAGTTGGTTTTGGATTAAGAACAGAAAACAGGGAGCTTTCAGTTACTCGTGCTCAGATTGGATTAGGTAGCCAATTAGTTGTATTTTAGACTAAGTCTTTCGTTTTGGTTATCTGTTACTTTTAAACTCTTTAGTGTACATTTGGTACCTATTTATATATTTATTTGCCCGATTAAAAAAAGAAATATATCAGTGATCAAACTTTCAGTTGAAATTACCTCCAACTTTTTAAAAAAATGTATCCTGCTTGAAAATTTTTAAATGAAGAAAATAAATCCCTTTCAAACTCAAGGAAATAGAAGGATCTGTAATCTTGTATTTAAATTCTAGACATTCATCAAAAGAATATTTTTGTGGTACCTGCTCATCTGAAGGTAGAGAAGGGGAAATGTGCATGACAACCGCAAGTTCATCCTTGAAGCCAGCTGCTGTAACCACTGGTCCATCAAGAGAGAGTATGTACCTCTAACAGGTGACATTAAGATGTTAGATTATTCAAGTGAAACTTGCAACAAGAAAATCTAGATTAAAGTGCCCATTGAATGATTTACAAGTGCAATGTAGGAAAATTATTTTGGACTAATAAATGAAATTCAGAAATTAATGACGATTTTTCAAACCTGCAAACCACCATGAGTGAAGATACGAAGAAAATTAATGCTGGTTACAGCAGCAACCCATGAACTTCCTGATGCTACTGCTCTGACTTCTTCCCCTTCAAATCGCATAGACCACTAAGTTTGCACAAAGAGATTAACGTCAGATATGGTTGACTAGACATTTTTTTTGTCTAATCACAAGGCGAGGGAAGTAAATTAGCATTGCTATGACGATTGGGTGCTTGGAAATGATAATGCATGCAGGATAATGTTGAAGTGGGCTAACCTCACTATTATTAGCCCAAGTACTGAATGGGCGATACATAAGGGTGCTCATATTCTTCTCTCCTTTGCATGGATTAGCAAATGCACAGCCATTTTCACTTAGAGAAGCCATTGTGAAACCAAAATAGTCAGTCATGGCAGGAACACGTGGACCACTGCTAGTATCGTGGAAATCTATCTGCAGTTAATCATGAAACAGATCTGTTAACAAACCTCACACCTGTTAAAGCAAGTATATGCATCAATCTCTTCATCCTAGATATCCATAATAAGGAAATTCAGGTTATCATTCTTCCTTTTTGCTTCCTTAAAGTTTAGAAGGATAGCAGTATACCTCTATATGTGAATACCCATCATGTTCCATTGTGGTAATACTTCCAAGCATATTGTAGCACAGAAAGTTTCTCTTTCCAGCATTTGCAGGAGTAGCTCCAGGCTGAAAAGCTTCTTGCATTTTTGGCCCCACAGTTATCACATTTCTTGACCTGCTCTTCCCATTAGCAAGGTTATCTTTTTTACCATGAGAAGCCTTTTTACGAGATTCAAACATCAGAATGGATTCCAACTCATCATCGTTATCTTCTTTCCACTCATCCTCATTTTTAGGTTGTTGACGTAATCTTTTTCTGCTGGGCGGCAATGATTCATCAAAGCTATCTTCATTGAGATCACTTAAACTACCTGATGCACTAGGCTCTTCTTCCTCATCAAACAACAGAAAGCCGTTGCCATTCTTTGAATGCAATCCCGGAATATCTTCAGTTGGAGATTTCATTGGCGATGGTACAGCTGACTCCCACACCCCATACTTCCCCATAGCATCAACGACAGCAAGCGCATTGCCATGTGGCTTCCATGCCATACAAGATATGCACTCACTAAATTTTTGCCTATCAATGTCCTGCTTCTTATCAACATCCCAGATAAGAATCTGTTGGTCTAAACCAGAGGTAGCCAAATATTTTCCGTTAGGTGACCAAGACAAGAAACATACAGGTTGTAGATGATCCCCTCGAAGAGAAAACAACCTCTCAGCAGTGTCTCTATCATACAATACAACATCGTTTTTCAGACCTGGAACTGCTAACATTTCCCCATCCGGACTCCATGCAAGTATATTCATTACTGAAACATCAGAACCATTATTAGGAGCTATAGCTTTGAGGACATGAAGAGTACTTCCAGACTGGAGTTCCCAGTAAATGACAGTCCCAATCGAATCAAGTGAAGCCAAGTATTCATTCTTTGGATCAAAAGCTAAGCTAGTGATAGATCCTTTATGTCCTTTGAGAACTCTAGCAATCGTTCCATCAATCGTATTGACAAGTTTGATGCCCTCATCATCACCAGCAGCAGCCAAAATTGATCCAGATTTATTGAAAGCTAGAGAACGGATGGGCAATGTGAATCTAGTGATGTTGGTCTCAAAATCTCCACCTGCAGAAGATGATTATGTAACATAAACACATTGTTACCTTTCTAGTAAGTAAAGTTCCTTGATCTAAGTAAACAAACAGTATGGTGAAAATTAAAACGCAAAGAAGAGATAAGGCAAACTATAGGGTTATGTTAACTCAGTTTTTTGGGCATGAGTAAATACAGCAGTTAAAAGGAAGTGATAACCCGACAAGCTATTTAACTAATTTGTTATACCATATAAGGGAATCACCACATATGCGTTCCGGATTTCTGGCAAGTACCCTGTGACCACCTAGAGATTAATACTGACAGGTCATGCACGTCGTGATTTGTCAATTTTTTAAAATTTCAATTTGCCAATTTCGTATCTCACAATATTCATCTGTTATATCATCATTTGATATCCTATATATCTATAGAATTTACCATCGACAAGTTGATGCTTGTCCTTGATCTGGTATCTTCGCACAAGCACAAAAAGACTGAAATGTGGGATAATGAAACTGCATTTTAACAAACATTTTCAATTCCCCGAGTCTCAATTTGATAATTTCCTACATAACTATAAGCTTAAAAGAACTCTATATTCACACACACAGCATTTCATGTGCCTCAAATTCAGTAAAATAAGCGCAAAAGGATCCCGAAAACGTAATTGCGCTGCTCAATAAAAAAAAATTTATTACCAGGAAATTTGTAGAGCTTAACGGAATGGTCGAGAGAACCAGAAGCAAGACAGGTAGAATTAGGACTAAGGGCCAAAACAGTAACACCCTCACGATGATTATTAAGAATCTTCGGCGAATTCGACGGCGAAACGGCATCATGAATCAAGATAGAATTGTCGCCAGACGACGCCGTAACCAGGTGCTCGGCTTTGGAATCCCATAGAATGGAGCAGAAGGAGGACTCCCCATCGTCGCCACTCTTGTGGGCTTCCCGGAGCTTCATTGTCCGGATCTTCATTTTCTTTCTTCCTTTATTAGGGTTAGGGTTTTGCCTACTGTTCAAGGTTTCATTGAAGGGGAAATGGAGGTAAAGAAACAGATAGCAGAATTGTTTGTAGACATTGGCGGGAGAATGGCTTTTAAAGCTTTTGGTTATTCGCGGGAAATCAGATGATTGAGCTGAATGGAATAATTCTTGGCTATCGGCTTGTGGACTCGTGCTGAAATAAATCGATTGATAAATTTGGATCATCGATCGATCATATGAGATCGATTTGAAGTATTCGAGCTGATGAATATGTTCGGCTATTTTTCGAATATTTTTATAAAATGTATTTTCTTAGAATTTTTCATCCCGTCTCCAATTGACCAACCCATTTGGGGCCTTTGGTCATGTTGGGGCCTTTGGTCATGATTGACCCGCCTATTAATAAATAATAAAAGTTATTTTTAACATGTTAATTAACTAAAACATGATTTATTAAAAATTTATTTAATAATTTGAATTCATTAAATCTATTAACTGTTTTTTTTATTTTTATTGTTTGGCAGGTTGACTCGTCTAACTTGTAACTCGTCTCGGTTGGTTGGGGTGGTTTTGCCAACCCACTGGGAAGTGGGTCAATCCGTTTAGATCGGGTTAACCTGTTTTGACAGCTATAATGTTATGTCTAATTCTTAAATATTGTGTTATTATTTTTAAAATCAAAATATAATATAATTATAGTATTATTTGTATACAAAAAAATCGTATATAGAATAATTATTATACGAGGCATTGTGAAACGTATTTGTAGAAAATGTTATAAATTAATATATATACCGATGTTATGGCTTGTCCACCAGTATTGGTTGATGTAGTCCTAGGGCACTATCTTGAGGATATCATCTCAATCTATATGGAATATTCTAGGGACAATCGCTAGAGACGACATCAATATTTCTAGTTACCGAATGCTTTATTGGCTGCCTAAGGCCATCTCCAACCCAAAATTTCATCTTAGTGCAAATTTTGCACCAAGATACAATTTCTACACCAAACACAAATACATCTCCAATACATATACTCCAACCTTTATCACAATATTCCTTTTAATTTCATTTATAATAATTATTTTAGTTAGTATTTATAAAATTATCAAGATTTAGTTAATTATTTTGGTCAAAAACGAACTGGAATAACATAATGATATAATGCCATAATACTATTAAACTTTAAAAAATAAAGTGTTTCCTATTTGTATATTTGATCTCTGTTCACAACAATCCATCGGCAATGGCTTCCATTTCCAAGCTTAAATCAACCGCAGCTTTCCCAGCCCATGATTTTATATGCAACAGCAGATCTTTACAGCTCATGATTTATATAAAACAAAAAAATTTATTTATTTTTTAAAAAAGCAAGTTGCTGCTCCATTTATGGAGCATCAACAAATCCATGCTAATCTGGCGCACCAGATAGCGCGGGATTGGAGGAGATTCATGCTATTTTGGTGTTCGGTTGGAGATGCATGCCATTTTGATGTTGGGTCTGTGATGCCCTAAATAGTTTAATTTCATTGTTTTTTGTGGTGATTGTGAAACAAGTAACAAACGGTGGGAATGCATTAGAATGTCGTGTCAATTCACAAATGCTTAATCTTCTAACTTAATAAATTAACATTCTAATATATTTTTATAAGAATTTTAAGAGTTTAATAAATTGTAAGAAAATAGTAAATAGTTGTTGTGAACTGATGAGGTAGTCACAACGTAACAATTGGAATGTTGTACTTGGCAACTTATGAAAATATTATAATTCCATATTTTATTTTTGTATATGAATATACGTGCAAGACTAGTGAAAATTATGGCCAGTCTCACAATCAACAATGTCCACGTACAAAATACTACAGGGTTGTATTCTAAGAGAACACGGGAGCAGGCTCGGTGTTGGGAAAACATTTATAAGTTTTGGTGATAATAAACATCTACTGCTTGAAGCATCTACTACATCGAAGAAGCCCACTGATGAAAAGAACGGTGGTTAACTTTACAAAGATCTAAACTGGGGCAAACAAAGCTTGAACTCAGCCAGCTAAATGAATCTCTGCATACTGCTACATCACTGGAGATTGGAGGCAAGATTGAAGACATGCACTGAAAATTCTCAGAGCAGATGACCAACATGCAAGCAGCCTTTGCAACTCAATTAGAAGATTTGAGCAACAGTTTGCCAACTGTTAGTCACTCAGGTCAAAGCTACGACGCACGGACACTGACACGGCGACACTGACACTGACACTGACACAAAACGACACGGACACGGGGACACGAATTTTCAAAAGTTTCAGGATACGATACTGCTGAGACACGCCTGTATATATATACATATATATATATATATATATATATATATATTACAAATACTAGAAATTCACATTTTTTAAATTCTAAAACCATGTAAAAATAACAAAAATATTCTTACAAAATTCAAGAAACATATAAATAAATGCATGTCACTGAATCATCATAATATCACTCATACTAACACCAAATACATATTACTTATTTAATATAAAGCTTAACAAACACGTCCAAATAAAATATAACACCAAAAATATTCTTACCAAATTCAAAAATAATATATATAAATGTATGTCACTGAAATTATCATAGTAGCACTCATACTAATAACAACTGTATATTACTTCAATTAAATATAGTTTAAGTAATACCTCTAAATTTTATTTTAGCCAAAAACGTTTTAAATTATACAATTATCACCCAAAAGTATCATTTCTGTGTCGGACACGCCCATCAGCCATTTTGGCACGGGTGTCCGATTTTGAAGAGAGTGTTCAAGGGTGTCAGATTTTATTTTATTAATAAAATAATGGACACGCCACGTGGCGTATCCGACACAAACCGAGGGGTGTCCAGAAGTGTTTGACACTGCACCGAGTGATTTTTAGGAGTGTCCGTGCATCATAGGGTCAAAGGCTACCGGCATCCAGTAGACAACAAGAGCCATCCAGAAGAGATCAAGTCCCAGAGTGGCAATCCTCTGCTCGACGAGGACAACCAAGTCGGCAAAGACCTTCCTCCCAGCAGAGAACCCAAAGCTCAAGACAACAACCACCTCCCGACACTTCTCACGATGCTGACTGCTCCAGACATTGGTTTGGGCACCCGTAGTAAATTATTTTTGTCTTGACATGTTCTTTATTCATTTTTAATTATAATATACTAGTTTGTTCTAAAACTTATCTTCTGCTATTTAATTTAGAATTGAATGATACCACTCAATGTGTCATATCAATACACAGTAGCTAACTTTGCCACACTTTGGCTATAAATAGAACTCACCTCACTGCATACTACTAAATTTCCAGCATGCCTTACTACAGATTAAAGTTTACATTCTTGCCACTTTCTGATATCATATCTCGTGAGTCTATTACTTATCTAAATCAACTCTACATGTGTTGATTATTTATCTAACACACCTCTGCTAGCTCTAGCTTGAAATTCAGGTTTTGGTGTTGTTCGTCCCACCAGCCTGGAAACTCATAAGCAGATGAAGGGGTGTTGATGACAAAAAGGGGGAAGACATAGGTTATGATGAACATATGATTACTTTGAAGATAACTTAGTTTTTCTTTCTAGATTTTCTTCGTAAAAAATCTCTATATTATTATTTTTTCTCCCCCTTGTAAAATCCCAAAAACTAGCCAGTTCGGATCATTCTCTACTGGCTATGTTTCTCAAGTTGGGCTTGCCTTCTTGAATAGATTGTATACATATGATTGAATAGAATTGTAAACTGTAAGCAGAAATCATTTTATATAAAAATGATATTCTTTATTAAATGTTCAGCTTGATACTACTTGTAATCTGATTATTATCTAACATACTTGTTGCTCTCTAATGCTATGTTTTTAAGTCTTAACAGATATCTGTTGTTCATGGCTGCTAAGTTTTGTCATCACCAAAAAGGGGGAAATTATTGGGAAAACATTTCTATATTTTGGTGATAACAAACATCTACTGCATCGAAGAAGCCTACTGATGAAAAGAACGGAGATTGACTCTACAAGATCTACCGTATGCAAAGAGTAGAAGATATCATATATCGGATGCAAAGAGTAGAAGATATCATCTACCAGATGCAAAGAGTAAAAGACATCATCTACGGGGAACTATCATCTACCGGATGCAAAGAGTAGAATATATCATCTACCGGGAGTTATCATCTACCGGATGCAGATGATGAACATCTACTGGTACAAGAGTGTCTCAGTCCAATGTACAAATCCGTAGGAGACACCAGCAGACAATTAAGAAGACATTAGCTGACCTTAGTCCAGCAGACTAAGTAACTAATGACTATCCAGCATACAATGGAAAAGACATCAGCTGATCGGTTGTTCAGCAGACATTCAGTCAAGGAGAAGCCAGCACACGTACAAGACAACAAGACAAAATACGTACAGACTTGCTCTGACAAAGGTACAACAGAGCGCCGCATTGCTATATCACCGCCACCAAACGCGTTAGATTAAACTAGCCATTGATTAACGAAATTGGAAAGAAGACAAAAAAGGATTTGTAAGAAAATCAGGAAGCTGCTTTTACGCTGCTCTTTCCAATTATAGAATAGTTGCCGTTAGACTTTTATGTCTATAAATACATCGAAGAAAAGAATGAAGAAGACATTTTGCTCAATTCTCAGTAATCCGAAATCAACTTCATTCAAATTCAAGCAAAGCATTCAAAGCGCATATTGCAATATTCTGAAGTTTTGCAGAACAGCACAAAAGCATCATTGTGATCTTGAAGATCAAAGTTTACTGAGTCTGCTGCTCAAGAACACTCGAAGATCAAAAGTTTTATATTCTGTGTGAGTGTTGTAAAAACCAAGTGTGAACAACTGTGAATGTTGTATTGCTAGGAGTTTAGGCAAATCTATGTGGGTGCCTAAGAATGTTGTATACTGTAAAGTGTAAACCAAACTCTTCTAGTATAACCTTCCTGCAAATGAAGAATGGGACACGTAGAAGCGTTGTGCTTCGTACTTCCAGAAACATATTCCGTGTCACTTATCTTCTGCACTTTATTATTCAGTTTCTTGATCTCAGACCAGTCGACATCTTCCGTACTATTTTTGGTGTCTGCTGACTTGCTATCAACTGAGATCCTACCGCAGTACTTCACAGACTATGGTACTTAGAAGAATTGAGAAATTGAGACTAGTGTTTATTCAACCCCTTTCTAAACACTACTCTGATCATAACACTGGGGGCAATGGCGGTGCCAGTATTTGAGATTACCTAGGACTGGTCAGAATGTATATTAAAAAATAGACTTGAAGGGTCAATATATGATTGGCTACAAGATCAAATTTTTTAAAAAATACATGACTAACTTTTTCTTTTAAAATCACATAAGGCTGGAGTAAATACATGACTAACTTTTTCTTTTAAAATCACATAAGGCTGGAGTCCTACCCAGCCCAATTGCTGTTAACTTCAGCTTTGGCTCGCCTAGTTTTGTCGTCTTCTTTGCTTCTTGGATGCTTTTGTTTTGTTAGTTCCAAAAAGGTTCTTTTGCTCTCGGCTATCGGTTGGTTGTAACCTTCGGATATTTTAGTAGTTTAGGATTGTCAGGTAATTAGGTTAGGATTGTCAGGTAATTAGGTTGGAGTATCCTTCTACTCCTTAATAATATTTTTCTATATATAAAAAAAAAAGAATTGGAACATTTTCAATAATCCCAAACTTTTAGGATTAAGTAATTATTTTTAACAAAATTAGTCCCACATAAATATTTTTATTAAATATAGTACATCGAAATTATGTTATAACAAAAGTGGTCCCCTTAACAAAACATGAGAACATTTTTGTTAAAAAATAACTCCCGTCAACTTTATTTGATAAAACTTTTATTTGGGACTAGTTTGTTAGAAAAAAAATAATTTCTCGGGACTATATTTAAATAGTTCTAAAAGTCTGGGACTATATCACAAATATTCTCTATGCTAAGGGACCATTTTTTTTTTTTTGTAATTTACCATGTATGTATAGATAATATTCATCTATATATATAAACATATATATCATCATCCAATTGATTTCATAGATATACAAATATATACATATATATATACATACATATATATGTATATATATATATATATGTATATATATAACAAATTACATTTAGTCCAATATATATGTTAGTAAGAGCATGGGGGAAAATTTTTCTCACTCCTTATCTGTATCTATATAGAATGCTCCTTCAGTTATTACTTGGTGGATGTGCCCTTGGAGAACTATAATCAACAGAAAAAGCCATTAAATCTTCTTTCCAATGCTCTTCTTCTTCTTCTTCTTTCCTATTTGTATTTCCAGTGCCATGGATTAATGCAGATAAAGCTTCAGTATTTCGCTCTATCTTCATCCCTTTCGTTTTCTGATCAGTATTGTAACTCATTCTTCTTCCTCCAATTTTATAGGAACCAGATGTTTTAACTTCTGTTGCTGCATTTGGAACACAGCCATCGCCAATGTTTTCCTGTGATACAAATATATAACTTAAGTGTTTTCAAATTTTAAATTCGAAATCATGTTAGCTAAATAAATACAGGGGTTTGGTCTTATTAAGGCCAAAATGGAACATGGTCACTTAAGTGTAAAGAAACTATTTAACTAAAACTATGATCAAATTTTCAAAATTCATAATGCACAATACTCTAAAAAATTTATTAGTTTGATCTTGGGCAACTTTGTTAACTGATGTCTAAAATTGTTGTGTCCGGGATACCTGAAAAATAAAAATAAAATCACACGAACCCAAACGAAAACCAAGATTTACGTGGTTCGACAGAATGGGTTGATGAGTTTATATAAGAGCTGAAACTCTCGGTGGATATCACCAATTCCAACTTGTATTCCTCCATTCTCGACTAAATCCAAGAATCCATTGTTACAGGCAGTTAACCACCGTCCAGTCCTTCTGGAGATGAGCCATAATTTGTACGGTGTTTCTTCTGGAAAGCCACCGTCCAACAAAAACAATCACATTCATGTGTGCCTTCGATGTTAATTTCAAATATAAATTCCCTGATCTTAGACGATTTGCAAATAGCTGCATGTTAAAGTATAAATATATTTCTTGTGATAACTCCGTCATTAAATTTTCGAGCTTTTGATTATGTGATAAGATTTCAAGAAAATTTAACTTGATGAGACAATAAAAATATACAAACATTACCTTTGGTAAACTGAAGCTACTGTCTCGATGGACTGCATTTTCTTTGTCAACCACAGTACTATCTTCTACTACCGCTGACAGCATAAAGGCAAATCAAAACAGTTAAAATTTTACTTACTTCAAACTCGAGTTTCACATTCTTTAAATATATTGAATCGATCCCTTTGTCCAAAATCTTAGGTTCTCCTTAGTTTTTACGACAAGGAACCCAACCACGTCAACCGCACTATGTAAGCCAGGCTCTAAAGTATTGGCAGATGGTCCCGAGCTTGCTCCACAACCTCGGACACACCCTTGGGGCATCTTAGGTTCTCCTTTGAATGCATGCATGCAAGTTATTTAGTAAGAGCAGAAGAACAAAATTAACAATCACCTTGATGAGCATGTGAAAAAGACTTCCCAAATACAGTAACCAAAATGAGACTCAAAATTGCTAAAGACTGAGGAAAGCTATTAACTCTTCTGTACACCATTTCTGTTCACTTTTCTTTTAGAGATCCTTCTTTTAGTATTGCCTGTTGTTGAGAAGACACTGCAGTTAAGGTTATTCTTGAATTACATAGGTGACTTTATAGCTAGAGTGTTGAAAGTCTAAAAAATCAAGTCAAATCTTGGAAAATCCGAACATATAAAATATGGGTTTTGTAGTACAAGCATTACTTTGGGAGAAATAAAATTCAAAGAAAAGTAAGATTGTAATAAAATTTAGTTTGTAATAAAGGAAAGCAGATGAAGTTTCTTGGTTGGTTCACAATGTTAGGGAAAAAGCAAATATGGATGTTTTGGGTATGTCTGCCGCCATGCATGTAACGAGGGAACATTGTATTTTTTTTTTTTAATATTTTATTTTCAGTGGGTAACTACAGTATTCAGAATCTGATTTCTGCTTCTGTTTAACAGAGATCAACGAAATAAAAATATGTAAAACACTTGGATATTTAAAATTTTATGCATAAAGCTTTACTTACTACATGAGTATTGAACCAAATTTATTGAAGCAGTCATCAAAAATTCTCTTTGATTCCAAACTTTAAGAGATCTACTGCACGCAAATATAACACACACACACACATATATATACACATATATCACATAGAGATTATGATTTGAAAATTTATAAATTAGGAACAAGATAACCTTTTACTCGATCATGCAGAAATTTTGAACAGAGGTTCAATTTCAGAAATCAACTAGTATAAATAATAAAGATGTTTCTTGACATAACTTGTTTCATTATAATAAGGGTAATTTCGAAAATTGTAGTATCAACTTTTAAGACTAATCGAATATGATAGCGCTGAAATTATTTTTAATAAAAAATAGTTTAAAATGTTTGTTTTTAATCAATACTACTTCCAAACTTGTTTATAGCATGTACTATGAGCTTGGTTTCAAAATTTACCGTTATTATTTCAATGAATATTATTGCTTTAGTTGCATATAATATTATATTGCATTAACATAAATATGAACAACATAACATAAACCACACTATGAAGTAATTTAGCGAAAATCTTACGTCTGGTTAATTTTAGGATATTCCAATTCTTTGAAAGGAAATTCCGACTTCTCCCAGTCTGTTTTCATGCATATATTATATGTCATGGTATTGAACACCTTATAACAAATAAAATAATGCAAAAAAAAATTAAAAAAAATGGGAGTCTCCTAAATTATTGTAATCTTGAAACAAAACCATGTTGCCACTATAAATTATTTGGGCCTATATTCTTAAATAAATAACAAGAAGAAGAAAACTCGAAATCTTTCTTAAATAAGATGTCAAATCCATGTTATTCTGTGATTGGAGAGATTGATGTTAAGTATGTTGGATTAATAAAAATTGTATTATTGGGTTAATAATTAAGAGCCCAAAAATTATGTTTTATTTTGTTAATGAGAACAAAATTATGGTAAGTTAATTATGAATAGTCAATTAGGCTAAAGAAATCCCACATTGAGTAATTGAGACACTTATAGTTTGTTTATAATGAGATACAAATCAATAGAGTGTAGTTAAGTAGTAAAGATGGGTGCCCCTCGCGCGCCGTCCGTCCTTCCGCTCCTCTCGCCGCGCCGCTGCCGCGAAGGCAGTCCTATCTTTTTGCTACACAGATTTCTGAAATGACTTTTCATCTACCCCATTAAACTTTACACTTAATTCTGAGACCTTTGGAGTGGTCTGCTGCTCAGCTATATAAGCTGCTTCAGCCATATGTTTTCATCATCCCGAAATTGCATTTCATATCATATCATATCATATTATCTTGAGAGTACTACACACTGTTCAGTGTTCGAGTGATTCTGTCTGGGTTTCTGCTTCAATCCAAACAGAGGTGTTCAGACGTTGTACCTTGGAACTCTCTTGTCCAGGAGGCCAGAAGTTGTAGGCGGGCAATTTAGAGTTTACGGGCATGCGGTTTACTGTGACCTCGTCCATTTCAGATACTACACAAAAGAGTTTCTGCGCAGTATATTCAAACTGTTGTTGTAAGTTTCTACTGTTTACAAGCATATTTACTTATAAGACAATGTTTGTAAGCTTATCAGTTTTTCGTCTACTTGAACAAAAAGAAAAGCACTAACAAAGTAAACTCTTCTCATCATAACGGGTTAAACCTGACTTGGCTGATGATATATCACAACCCCAGGAACAACATATCGATATATCTTCCTTTGATCGCTTCCATGGTCAGTTCACAGCCCCCTTTTATTCGGAAGACATATTTCTCGGGCTTTTACCAAACGATGTTAATAGAGAGCTTATTCTTCTGTCGTAGAGAGACTTTTTATTATTATTATTATGAAGTGTCAATTTACCCCCATTGATATCGCTAATATGTAATTTACCATTTTTGGTTTGTAAATAGACATTTTATACTCATGTAGTTTGAATGTAGTTTGTGGTTTTCAAAAAAGGCGTTTACAACCCTATGATTTGCAAAATAAAGCACACTCTCCTTACATAGATGTGGTCTTTTGCACATATTCACAAACCACAGTGGGTAAACTGTTATTTTCAAAACACGTGGGGTAAACTGTCTATTTTGAAAATCATGTTGGGATAAACTGCATACTTTCAAGCCACGTGGGTATAAAGTCAGACTGGATTCGTGGCCAAAAATCCTTTTATTGTAAATTAAGACATTTGAGGCGTATGAAAGTTAATGTAAACTAATGTGGAAATGAAGAACATGGGAGGCAAGTGAGGAGGTGGCTGCATCGAACAGCTAACTCATCATATGACTTACTATAACAAACACAGACATTTGCAACTTTTCTTTTCTTGTCAAATTTACAGTTAGGGTTCTGAGAAATTACAGAGCACGAGGCCGTGTTTTTAGACTTTAATGTACATTACCCTTTGGTAATTGGGCCGATTTAAGTATTTTTTACCTTTGTTGATTTTGTGTTTATCTTCGGTAAACCCATGTGCAAAGGATAGACAGCCAAGACATGGCGGATAATTTTTTTAAAACACGATTTAATTTTTTTTATTAGAATACAAATTGTATTCCAAAGAAGACATGACTCGAATTTATACGCAAAGACTTGGAGTGCAAGGGGATTACAGAAGACATGTTGACCGATAGAAGCGTTTGGAGAAGACTGACGCATGTGTCCGACCCGACTTGATTCTCTCCATTATTCATGTAGTCTACCACAATTCATTGGGATTAAATGCTTTGTTGTTTTTTAGGCGGAGCTGGACGTGGGCAGTGGCGGACACTCGGAGCCAGGAGGAGCGGGTGGTAGCATTGGCCGTCTCCCTTACATTTTTAATATTTTTATCATTCATATATTTTTTAGTATGAAAACATAGTTTCCCCACTTATAAGTTTTTTAAGCTTTAGAGTCTTAGTTCGTCTTTCTCTTGTAGGATCAAATTTTGTCGTTTTATCAAAATTTATAGTTGATAGGAATGGTGCGACTCTAGCCTTAGACCGTACAACAACCCAAACATCGTGAATTGCATTCCGAGTATGAATAATTATTGTCTCAAGACATCTATATGTAAGTTCCAATTCGACTCTCACATTGAGCGTGGGCTATATCCCTCCTGAAGTTTGAATTTTCATATCTTTTATGCTTTAAATTTTGCCTAGATGACATGGGTTTCTTTGTTCTGTCTTTGATTTAACATAGAATCACCGTTTGATATACCTAATGAAAATGGATGAATTTTAATTTTAACTATTCATCAGTCACTTATCTCAATTTTTTTGTATACCAAAGATGAGTGTATATCTCATTATTAATCAGATACTTACAGTATGATTTAGAATACATATATGCAATATGATTTAAAATAAAATACATGATAAATATATACTAAATTGACAATAGTGAGATGCAACCACAGTACCAGGAGATAACCCGGTCCCACTTCTGTACACACGGGTCTTACAAACACCACATATAAACATATAAACATATACATACATATTTATGTATCTTGATCTTTACAAAACATATAAACATATACATACATATTTATGTATCTTGATCTTTACAAACACCCAGTCCATATAAGTATTTTTCGAGACAACCTATATTACATAACATTGAAAATGTGGAGTTGACCAATACAGTTGCTGGACTTTCAATTGGTATGTCATAATCAGCCTGTACAAAATTTCTTTCATCATATGAGATTAATACCTAGCGGCTACGATTTACGGACATTGATATTGTGATACGGGCACGACACAACACAGCGACATATATTTTCAAATTTTGCAGGATGCGACACAATTAGGACACACCTATATATTTGTATATATATTATACATGATATATACAAAATACTAAAATTCACATTTTTAAAATTCTAAAGCCATGTAAAAACAAAAATATTCTTACGAAATTCAAGAAGCATATAAATAAATGGATGTCACTAGTATTATCGTAGTATCACTCATATTAACACCAAAATACATAGTACTTCAATTAACAAAAAATTTAACAAATACGGGCAAATAAAAGATAAAACCAAAAATATTTCTTAACAAATTCAAAAAGCATATAATTGAAATCATCATAGTATTATCACGCATACTAACACAAAATCTATATTACTTCAATTTACATAAAATTAAACTATGTCTAAATTTCATTTTAGATTAAAAAAAACATTTTAAATTGTACAATTAACCCCCAAAAGTATCATTTCTATGTCAGACACGTCCATCGGCCGTGTCCGACACAGGAGTCCGGTTTGAGATGAGTGTCCGACACGGTGTCGGATTTTACTTTTTATTTTAAAATTACGAACACGCCATGTGGCATGTACGACACGTGTTCGATGAGTGTCCGGGAAGTGACAGTGTCCGGGAAGTGTCCGGCACTGCACCAAATAATATTTAGGAGTGTCCGTGCATCATAGTTTAGCGGGATTGATTATGGTTCGTGGGCTGCGGTTAGGGCTGCTTATTGGCTCAACCCGATCCGACCCGATCCAGAACCGGTCAGTTCTGAATCAGCTAATTTTGGAACCAGTCCGATCATGTAAGGAACCGGTCCGATCCTGTAAGGAACCGGATCGGATCCGGTTCCAGCTCTACCGGTTTCGGGTTGGACCGGTTCCAACCCGAAACTGGTTTTTTAGAAAAAAATTTCAAAAATTCAAGGGAAATTGTTGCTTGGAGGATTCGAACACGCGGCCATCGTCTTCTACTCTACAACTCTAACCAATTGAGATAATGGGCATTTGTGTTTGTAAACTAATATCAAATATATTTATTAACATTTAAAAAAATTAAATTTTTTTAAATAACGGATCCGATTCTGTTTCAGCCCGGAATCGGATCCGTTTAGTCCGGAACCGGTAAGATACTGGTTCCAGAACGATAGAACCGATCCGGACCGATATCTTACCGGTTCGGAATCGGTTAGCTCGGTTCTGGTGCCGAACCGGGCTAACCGGTCCGGTTTTGGGCCGGGTCCGTATTGACCTGGCCCGTTAAACAGCCCTAGCTACGGTCTGATGTTGTGTTGCTTGGAGCATTTGGAATCATCGAAGTAATTTAATATTCAAGAATGGGATAGCCAACATTGCAGTTTTTGTGGAAACCATTAGGATTTCTCTTTGGCTTTGGAACCGTGCTATCAACCCAAGTGGATTTCCCTTCTCTACCGGTGATTGGTTTTCGCATCCAAAAGTGTGCTTAGGTAGGTGCCTTGTTGATTGTATGATTCAGTCATTTGGATAGCTTTATTTTTATTTTTTCTGTGCTACTAGGTTGAGGCTGTTGTGTTCATTTTTGGCTCTGAAGAAATGTTTTCATCTGCTATTTTTGTATAGCTCTTGCTTCTCTTTTTCCCTACCTACTAATAAACTTTTTTGCTCATAAAAAAAATATTATTAATTACATCAATTTGCACCAAACAACTATATGTATTATAATTAGTTGTATCAATTTGCCCATTTATATTATTAATTTTACGATTTATTTAATTTTATTTAAGAAGTTAACTTAATAATTAATATATCTGTTTAGTAATAGGTTTAAAATAAAATAATTATTCGTGAATTTTTTTAATATTGGTTTTTATATATTAAACGATGTACATAGTAATGTCTAATTACTTGATTTGGTTACCAATTAAATCAAAATTTATTTCAAACTAACAAAGTCGAGTTATACTAATAAATCAAGATAAAATTAAAGTTCTTTTTTCAAAAAATTCAGGCTAAATCAAAGCAAGTGTTGGATAAAACAATTGTCCGTGCTGTGTGATCTATCGAAACGTTGTGCTTGTGCTGCTATACTGTTAAAAAGATTTGAGTTGCACCGTTACCATCAGCTATAACCTTTTGGTAAAACGGCAAGCGTTTGATCCTATAATTGATATCGGATCAATGTCAAGTGTTCGATTCCCATGAGTTGTAAGGAGTGCAATTATTGAGAGGACGATTATTGGGTACAACAATTATTGCTGTGTGACTGATCGAAAACGTGGTGATTGTGCTCATGTACTGTTTAAAAGATTTGAGTTGCAACGTTACTATCAGCTATAGCTTCTGGTAAAGCGGCAAGCGCTTGATCCTATAGCAAAAATAAAAAATATTTCATTTTTGGAACTTTCTTTTGTTTCTTGTTCAATTTGCAAGAGTTCTATGAACTGAAACAAAATAACATATATTTTTTAAATTAAAAATCAAAGATAATGAGATAACTAAAACAAATTATACATGTAATTTTAGTTAACTGGTGATTATCAATTCGATTAAACTGATGTGTTGCACACTTCCTACAATACTCAAGATATAATATAAAAATAAATTAAAGTTTAAGCGTAAATTTTATATATTTTATTATATATAAATAAATTATTAATAATTTTTTAAGTATAATAATTTTGTAGTTAATATGGAAAAGTATTAGTTTGAGAATTAATCAGAATTTTATATATAAAGAAAGTTATATGTTAGGATACAACAACAACAACAATAACAACTAAGCATTTAATCACGATGAATTGTGGTAAGCTACATAAACAATAAAGAGAATCAAGTCGGGTCGAACACATGCGTCAATCTTCTCCCAATGCTTCTATCGGCCAAAATATCTTATGTAATCCCCTTGTGCTCCAAGTCTTTACATATAACTTCGAGCCATGTTTTCTTTGATCATCCTCTCGCTCTCGTGAACTGGCCGAAATTCATGAACTTCACTCGACGCACATGTGCACTGCTCGGCCTACATTGGACGCAGCTAAACCAACGCACTCGGCTTGCTTGCATATTATCTTCTATATAAGTTATACCTACTTCAACTCGAATATCTTCATTCCTTATTTTATCTCATATAGTCTTACCGCACATTCAACGAAGCATACTCATCTCTGTCACACTCATCTTTTGGATGTGATTCCTCTTGGGTGCCCAACATTCCGTCACATACTACATTGCGGGTCTAACTACGGCGGTTCTATAAATGGTTAACATCATTGTCAATTTCTCCATCCTTTTGGATAACTGAACCCAGACATCAAAACTTGCTGCTCATCGATACCTCTTGACCACCGAGTGCTACAACAGCGGAATCCTGAAAGGTACGGCCACTTAATATGCACCCAATATTCCATTTTAGACCTACTTACTCTAAACTCTTTGATTCCAATGTCTATATCCATAAATCTAGTTTGGCATTTACACATGCTATTGTCTCGTCGAATAACACAAAATCGTCAGCCAAAAATATTTTCCAAGGTAATTCAATGTGTATGTTTTTTGTTATCTCATCAATCACTAGGAAAATGACTCAACACAGACCCTTGATGCAAATCCAGTAGTGATCGAGAACTCACTTGTCACCCCACTGTACGTTCTCATATTGGATGCTACTTTGTCGTACATGTCCTTGATTATATTGATATACTTGATGTGAACTTTTTTATTCATCAAAGCTCATTATAATATATCATTTGGGACTTTATCGTAGGCCTTTTCCAAGTCTATAAAGATCATATGCAGATCTTTACTCCTCTCATGATAGCGCTCGACAAGTTGACGAAGTAAATGGATAGCTTCCGTAGTTGACCATCCTAGCAATAATCCAAATTGGTTCTCTGAGATCTTAATCTCTCCCCTTAAAAGACATTCAATTATCCTCTCTCAAAGCTTCATTGTATGACACATGAGTTTTATACCACGATAATTGGTGTAACTGTGAGTACTCTTTCTTCATTCACTTGGAATTTTATTACTCTTCCAAATCTTGTAAAATAAAGATGTTAGCCATTTTATCCCCGTCGATCTTATACATCTCCATATTTCAATAGGGATTCCATCATTTACACTTTTTAGTGAAAATAATACTTCCCTTTTTGAGTATTTTTATAACCGTTTATCTGCCAAATTGTTTTTTGGGGAAATTACATGGAAGTCCACTTTGGCGACACAAAATCTACTTAAGTCTTGAGAAAAAATCTTAGTGCATAAAAAGCCAAATTGGAAACAATTGTGTTGAAATAAGTCCACTTTTCAAATTTTCAAATCAATTGGGTGTTTTATGATGACTCTTTTACCCCTCAATAGTTTGATATATTGCATTCTATCCTTTAGGCTTTTGTTTAAATTACAAAGAAGTCTATATATAATATTTAATTATCTTTTATATCCTTATATTTATAAAAAGCAACATTTAACTTCGTCTTTTTACAAGTCCCCATTTTTTGCGATCCTTTCATAAAATGGTATCAGAGCCTAGGTTTATTCTGGAAATACTAAGATAATATCTTGAATATTAATTTGTAACCTATACGGAGGAGACGATTCAAGAAAAATATGGACCCGAACGTTTGTTCGAAGTGTCATTCTTACAGGTGGTATTTCCAGAAATTGGAAAAACTAAATCAAAAGCATATGGCAGAAGCTCAACGCTTCAACCATAAGTGGAAACAATTACGAGGAACCGGTTTATGCACTCCAAGCATAAATCATTACAAGAAATTGGAAAGGATGGCAAAGAGGCTTCATCAAGTGAACCTCAAACTTCAGTTCCAGTTAGCCGACTTCAGGAGGACAATCATCCTGAACACGAGGACGTTGTACCAGACCCCAATGATCCAACAGGGTCCGGACCGGAAGAATAAGATGGGTGAGCCAACCTTTCGAGAAATCGAGCCCGATTCTTCTAAGATTTCCCAAGATCTTAGAGAGATCCAAAAGACAGTGCAGCGCTATGGATATCTTCAATACCATATCCCTACAAAAATCCATCAGATCCAGAGTCAGATGGAGACCATGATTAAACATCAGAAGGAGATTCTTGAAAACCTTCAAGATGTTCAATACCGAGTAAAGGAATTGGAGTCAAGGCCCAGTCCTACAGGAAGAAGAAAAGGAGGATGGTTGCCACCATCTTACGGAACAGAACCCCTTTTACACCAAAAGGGGAAAGCAGAGGAGGTCCGAAGGCCGTTAACTGAGTCTGAAAAAATGATTGCAGTCCTACGAGGAGAACCCATACTTCCCACAAAGTAATGGAAAGAATCAACCTGGAAGATCTAAGGGATCTTGCTGATTCATTTGCGGGATTAAATCTCGTAGAAATCAAGACAGGAGAGCTTGTACAAAGACCTCCACCACAAGAGAGTTTCGGGTCACACAATCCACCCGAAGGAGACCAAAGTATGCCACACAGGGATGATTTCACCTCAGCAACTTTGGATCCCCCAGTATGAACAAGGAACCATTCCCGAAGGCCATATATTCATCAGACGCCATATGGGAAGTCACAGCTAGATCTGTTGGAATCGAAGAGGGGGGGTGAATGAGATTCCTTGGCTACTTTAGTGTTTTAAAATGAGTTTGTAAAAATAAAATATTTTGCGCTTGCGGAAGCCTTTAGTCAATCGATAAATGCAAAGAATAAAATAAATAAATGCGTAAAGGAAATAAAGCAATAAATAATAAAAGGATTTGTTATAGAAGTTCGGCGATGAATCGCCTACGTCTCCTCTTCCCGGTTAGATAACCTCCAACCGAGGTTCCACTAGAATAATAGATCTTGGCCTTGAGGGCTCCAAGTTAGCCACACAACAACTCTTCCCGAGTTTACAACGCTCTTCCCGAGCACACTACTCTTCCCGAGTACACAACGCTCTTCCCGAGCACAATACCCTTCACGAGTATACAAAGCTCTTCCCGAGCTACCAACACTCTTCACGAGTCTTCTTGGCCTTAAGGGCTCCAAGGATAGCCACACAATTGCACCAACTAGACTTGTTGATGACTTTACAATTTTCCAACTTGCTTTGGTGTTGGAGGACCTTTACAATGAATTAAACCAACAAACACCTTCACGGTGTACTCACACGAAGAAACACAAGCTCTAACAAAGAAGTGAATCACAAACTCCAATACAACAACAATGTATGGAGATTGTAATATAAATTCAAATAATAATAATCAAGACTTTTGTATAAGTTGTAGGCTTGTTCCTTAGCTTCAAAATGCTCCAAAGCATCCATATTTATAGTGTAGAAGACCTCCAAGGCTCCTACTAGCCGTTGCTACTCATAAGGCTGAAATCACTCCAAGATCGCCTCGGACATCGCCTCGGGCGATCACCATCGTCGCGCCCCAACGGTCAGCAAAAATCACGGATCGCCTCAGGCGATCAGCAGCAAAAATCAAGGCCGTAGCCTCAGCATGTCCAATTCTGTCATCGCCTCAAACGAACTTCAGATCGCCTCAGGCGTTCCTGCCATTGCCTCGGGCGTTCAGCCCATCGCCTCGGACGATCTCCCTGCGCGCATGCTCGCGCCGAGCCTCGGCGTCGCTCTGTCGATGTGCGTGGCGATGCCCCTCCTGGCACCCATCGTCTAAGGCGATGATCACCATCGCCTGGGGCGATCTAGGCCAGAATATGCACACTTGAAATTCTTCAATCCAAACTACATTTCATCACTTAATCTGCACACTAAGTAGATGCATTAGTATAACAAACACAAGTTTTGTTGATCATCAAAACTCAAAGATTGACCGGGGATAATTTAACGCATTAAACGCAACCATGCGTTTAAGGCTCAACAAGATCCAATCCATCCATATGGACTTATGCTCACGCTCACCCTTTTTGGATTTGAAATGAGCCTATGACAGCAATGGCCCACGCATGAACACAAAGGAGTCCAGATCTAACGTACGCCAATGGGGTCACGGTTACATTAACTACGGCACTCGTGGGTTCCCATCACATATTTCCCCTTCCCCACCCACTCGTGGATTGTGTGACCCCAATGGAATTCACGGGGAACCAGATTGAGATGCAGTTAATCCCCTACAGGGAAATCCAGGAGATTAAGAACAAGGTCAAAAGAGAAGTTGCTAACACGCTCTCATGGATTCATATTGGAGCCATTCGAGTAATCATCAAGGCAACTTTCAAAGAAGGAATTGATTCGCCCCTCAACCTGGCAATCTTTGACAAGAGAATCCCGAACCTCAAAGATTCTTGTTTGGGAGCAGTGGCAGGAAATCTGTATGCAGGAAAGATGGCTTTCAACATCTATCCGAGGATTGCATACAATTTAGGAGATCGAGACTTCAACAAAGTTCTCACTCTTCATCAAGATTTTAAAAGAGAAGATTTGATGAAAGAAGGGAACAGGCCTTACTCGTTCACCTACAAGGTGTCATACGCACACTCGAATACTCATCATTCCGAGGTATTCTTGAGAAAGGAATTCATCGAAGTCCCCAGAATCTTCGAAGACTTCGCCAAAGCAGTATTGCCGGACATCATTGATACTCCGACAATAGGAGAGATCGACATGAGGATACAAGATCAACCTGTTCTGAACAGAAGCAGGAGCCTCATGATCGAGTCAAGAAGGATGTCTTTCCAACAGGATAGGTTAATCAGCAACTATCCAGGGGAAAAACAGAAGGCAGCCTCAAGCAGAATTCAGAAAGTTCCTGATGTATTCCAAACAATAGGGAAGCTGAAATGCCCAGAAGGCTGGAGAGAAGTGCAGATAATTTTTGACATCACCGAGAAGCACAATATCTTCCCCTGCAATGTCCTATATTATTTGCAACAACCTACAGTTGGCAAATTTCAAGGAAACCTTCAAATTGGTGAAATTAATCTCACAATTGAAGGAATTGCCGGACGAATCCCCGAACAGCTTATTCTAGGGATTGAATTTCTCGAGGATCATAAACCTTGGGAAAGATTGCAAGATGGAATGGAGTTCACGGTGGAAGGAAAAAGATATCGAATCAGATGACCACCAGTCCATTCTCCATATACATCTCCATTGGGATGTTATACGAGAAGTACAGGGCAGAATATTTTGCAGCATACATTGACTCAGGAGCGGGAATATGCACTGCCAAGCGAGAAATCTTCCCCAAAGACGTTGGTGAGAAATTACCAGCCATTGCCGGAAGAGACTTTTCCAAACGGATCATTATTCTTAATGAAAGCGTCCAAGGAGCAGAAATAATTATCGGCGGAGCAGACGGTACCCCATGGTACAAAGTCAAAACTCCACCTATATATTTCCATGATACCGGTGTAGATATGCTGTTAGGAAACAATTTCCTACAGACGTTCAAGACATTCACTCAAGAGAATGAAACGAGAAGACTTATTTTCACAACTCTATGTGATCATAAGATTATGGTACAACGATTACGGGAGGCGTTTCACAGAAAATTCCCTATTCATTTTCGCAACAAGCGTGGTGATGAAGGAAAACTTCGACACCCAAAGATGAAAGATCAGCGGAAATTTGGAGAGGCAATTCTTCAGTTCCGACAACAAGGTCCTAGTGAAAGGGAGTCACAAACTTTTGACTTGGTTAATATCATGTCTTTCAAAGAACATGATGAGGAAAGAGTAACTCCAGAAACCCTGTTGCTACTAAAAAATGCTTTACGAGAAGAAGTTACACAACCTGAATCTACCATCGAAGAGCGAATCACTCTAGAGGATGTAAAAAGGAAGATTCGTAGGAACTACAACAAGGATCCACTGGCATGGTGGAACAAAAATGAGCTCAGAGCTACTTTGAAGGTGAAGACTGGAAAAGAAAATGAGTTTGTTAGGTACAGGCCGATCCCTATGAACCAGGAAGATCGGAAGGATATGCAGATCATACTTAAGGAACATCTTGACCTTAAGTTAATCTCAGCAGGTATTTCTCCATACAGCAGCCCAGGATTTCTGGTAAGGAATCATGGAGAAATTAAACGAGGAAAGCCGAGATTGGTGATCAACTATAAAGGGATCAACGAAATCTTGGAGTTCGACGGATATTTTATCCCAAGCAGAGAACATTTGGTAAATAGTATCAAGAATGCCAAAGTGTTTTCTAAATTCGATTGCAAGTCTGGGTTCTACCAGATTAAAATGGAGGAAGCAAGCAGAAAATTCACGGCATTCTCCACACCACAAGGACATTATATCTGGAATGTCATGCCAATGGGATTAGCAAATGCTCCCCAGATATATCAGAGGAAGATGGATAATCTTTTCAAGGATTACTTTAGCTTCATGTTCGTGTACATTGACGACATCCTCATATCGTCAAAAAACATGAAAGAACATCTTAAACATCTGGAAATCTTTTCAGACGTTTGTTACAAGGAATGATTGGTGCTTTCCGAAAAGAAAGCAGTAATTGCTACAAGACAGATCGAGTTCCTTGGAATTGAGATCGATGAATCTGGAATCATCCTGCAAAATCATATTGTTGAAAAAGTACAAGGATATCCGGATGACCTCAAGGATTTAAAACAACTTCAGAGCTTTTTAGGAGTTGTTAATTTTGCTGGGATGTTTATCAACAATCTAGCAAACCACAGGAAGGTGTTCAGTCTGCTACTCAAAAAGGATGTTAAATTTGAGTGGAATGACGATCATAGACAAGCTGTCAGACAGCTGAAGGAGGTTTGCAGGCAGCTACCAAAGCTTGCAATACCAAACGACGAGGATGAACTGGTATTATACACAGATGCCAGTGATCATTGGTGGGCGGCAGTTCTCATGAAAATTACACCAGAAGGAGAAGTGCCATGCAGATATTGCAGTGGGCTATTTGATAACAACGAAGTTATCAGATGGCATATCAATGAGAAGGAGTTCTTCGCTGTTCGAAAGGCTTTTAAGATGGCCACTTTTCCTACTTGCTAAGAAATTTATCTTAAAAATAGATAATACGAGTGTCAAAGCCTTTTTAAAAAATAAAATTGAATCAAAACCAGAAAAGGCTAGACTTTTAAGATGGCAAGCTGAATGCCAATATTATGATTATGATATTGTCATTGTGAAATCTGATAAAAATATTCTTGCAGATTTCTTAACACGAGATGGAGGGACACATTGCTAGCGATACCCTCAAGCGAGTTAGGAATCTCAGGGAAAACCTGGAGATCCTGGAACGAGATTTTGGGACTCTTTGTCTCAATGCAGAGGTCGCGGGACGACTTCAACGAGCAGATCAGGAACTTGTTACTGATCATATATGAGCATGCTTTCGGGACCACGAACGTTTGTTTGAAGTCTTGAAAGGGCCTATACTTCAGGCAGCACCTTCAACAGTGCAAAAAGAAGTGTTTAGAGAACGGGGCTCATCTAACCCGGAGGCAAGGGATTCAAGTACCCCTGTCACGAGTGCTTCAGATGATGCATTCCTTGAGGATGTACAAGCTGAAGCGAAAGTTGAAGGTCAGGTGTCATCACAATCTGAACCTTCAAGTCAACCCAGCACCTCTGGGGTAAAAGAGGGAGAGTTGAATCTTAGGCCAATGACTGGCAAGTCTAAGGTTCAAACTAATGACGATTTAGTTTCTTCACCTATGCAGGATTACCAGCGCACTTGGGAGAAACTAATTACCAGGCGAGGTATCAACCCAGAAAAATCAATAGTTGATATCTCCGGAAAATATCCGAGAGTTTGGATGAAACCAGGCAGCCATCCAAATGATGTTCAGGAATGGTATAATTTCAGAGCTCTGGCTTCGGTTTATACTGTGGCACCAGCCTTCTCTGAAATTTCAAAATTAGCAAAATGGATCAGAGAAGCTGTATACGAGACTTGGGCCAATAATCCACATTTGGCCAGAGGTGATATCTTGGAGTTGTATTTTTTCAGTGCTGCTCCAGAACCAGCAAAGAAAGGCGATGATGAAGTTTCAACGAGACGAGCATGGGGTCTTTGGGTTTGTCTAACTGAAATGGACAAAGTCAAATACACATTCAAGTTCTTTCAGAATTCAGCCAATGGAACTTTCTTGCTGAATTCCATGACAGGAACCTCCACGAGATTTGCCGAAGAACTCTTTGAAACCAAGAGAAGAATTCTTTGGGAGAACAAGATTCCGGCAGGAAAGGAGACTTACCGGAATTCTGCAACATGGCACACATTGGCCGATGGATTGATCATATCTGCCTAGCATGCCCGAAGCAGAAAGAACCAGAGTTCGGGAAAGGATTCCGATCCAAACCCGACAGATCAGAGGCAGGAAAAGACAAAAGACCTGCTGACAAGAGAGCCCATTTTCCTAAAGCTCGGGGACCACAAAAACCACTAATGTAAAGATTCCCCGACAAAGGAAAAGAGGTGGACCATTAGAAGTTAGTGCGGATACTGTTCAAACGCACTCAGACAAAACATAATGGACCACTCACGAGAAAAGTTGGCACAACCGGACAAGATGCCAGACCACGTGAAAGTTAAGGCGCACTCACAGGCGCACTCAACAATTATCAAGATTTGGAATCCGCATTTGAAGTCCGGATTCATGCCTATATAAGGGCACTCATTCTGGAAGCTAAGGACATCAAAAAAATCTCCATAGTTTTCTGAGAAATAAATTTAGAGTCTCCAAGCTTTGTAATATTTCAACGTTCGTAGCTTGGTAATCTTTCTTTCTTTTATTTCGTTTGTAATCATTTGTAATATTGTTCTGTTGGTTTTAAGTTTATGTGTTTTGAGTCAAGCCTCATCTATATGAGAGGCTAAACAAGTCCGTCTCCTCCCAAAAGGATACGTTTTAATGTAATAGATGTTATAAGTATTCCAGAATAAAAATAAGGCTGTTGCCCAGCTATCTCCCAGATTTCTTTAAATCTTTTTTATATCTTGAATATACCTTACGCCCTAAGGTAGGAAACGAATTAGGGCTGTGCTGTGCGGTTTCTGAAGGAGTCGGATAACTGGCAGACTAACCTCGCCCGTGTGCTGAGGTTGGATGGTGAGGAGCCATTCGTAAAACAGTCTGGAGGCAGTAAGTTTTCGACTGGTGGAAGTTGCGACCCACCTCACCCGGTGCCGTTATGGTCAAAATGGTATTTTTCAGTTTGCTAAAATTTTATTGTAATACGGAAGCATGTTGGGCCTTTTATTTATTTTTAACATGATCTTCAAATCGGGTTGAATTATAATTAGACAAACGTTATATAAACCGTGAGTCCTTTGCAAAAGTATGCTCTTGGGATTCATCTCGAGATGACAGAAACTGAAGGATCTCATGTTCATATAATGTTTCTGTTTGATAAATATTAGGATGTAAAACGATGATGAATAGTATATTGTGGCATATTTTGTTCTTTAAACATTTTCTAGGGCTAAGAATGCAAATTTATTAAAGATTGGTTGGACCGCGTGGACCGCTTGGACCACATGGACCACATGGGGTTATTATGGTCATTTCAACCTAGAATGGACTTATGTAAACTAATGTTTTTTCGCTGGACTAGGATAGATTATGTTTCACCAAAGTGTACCGGCCCTTAATTTTCCCTTGTTTTCTTTAATAAAGTTGTGTTGGTTCGTTTAACATTATGTTGGTCCCATGGGAGACTTAAGCATTTTGTTGATTGGGCCCAACTCACCTTCTAGACTAGGCTCATTGTAGTACATTAGTAAAGCCCGGCCTCTAAAAACTAGAATTTAGAATTTATAAATTTCGTAATATTAAATATATGGTAAAGTACAAAAAAAAATAATCTCATTTATCATAATTTGCAATACTTATTCCAAATTTTTAGAATTAAATAAAACAATCTCATAGAAATTACTTTTTAATAAAAGTGATCCCACAAATTATTTTAACAAATATTATTCCACAAATTTATGTTTTTAACAAAAATTAGTACAAAACTGCTTTTTTATTTAAAAAAAAAAATGAAATAGACGTCTTTCATGCCCATGCCCATTCAAGAACAAAGCTCTACATGATAACACATGTTTTTTGCTTTTTAACAGGAAAGTCGTTGGGACAGTTGCTATGAAAATGACACTTTTTGTAAGTACCATACTTGTAATTTATCCTTTAAATATATTTTGAATTTGTTATATTTGTTAAAATTTATATATTAGACTTTAAAGTACACTTAGTGTAAACCATAAATGTAAGAGTTGAATTTTGATATACACTCTCATGAATTATGGGATGTTCTTGATTATTTTTGGAAAAAAACTTATCAACTTTTCAGATAAAAAATCAGATTTTTGCCCTTTCATTTCTTTAGTTCTCCTATTACTACTCAAAAAAGCATATAAACATGTCATGAGATGTTTATGGCTGTTTTTGTTATATGATGATCTATGATAAATTAAGTTTATGAAATTGTTTTTTTTTATTTTAATATCAAATATTTAATTATTTTGCTTTAAAGCAAAATTTTCCAACTTTAAACAAAAAGATATAGAAATATTTTAAATAAACAATCTTGTAATTGGATGAATAAATTTCGAGTGGACTTTAAGTTTCAAAAAAAAAAGTTGGGTTTTATAATTTTTATACAGCATTACAACAATAATTAATGAATACAAGCAAGAGAGTAAATTACAGTATCACCCTCATTGGCTGTAGAGTATTTTGTATTCTAACTTTTTATCTAATAAATTTTGATTTTACAGATTAAAAAAAATAGTGATTTTGAGCCTAAAATTTAATATTCCATCAATAAATAAATGGTTTACGGGTTTTATAATAAAAATGGAAATAGTACAGATATTTGTATTCCAGTGATACTGCACTCATTTGAATGTTGAAATCTGATTTTAAAAAAAAAAAAGGAAAGGAGATTGTTACTCCATTCCCATCTTATTTAATAAGATTAATAATGTAGAGAAGACTCATATGATATGATTTGGGAGTAGCGGTGTCAAAAAGGGATAGCCTGACCCAAATAGGATGGTCCGCTCAATCGTCAATCGAAATGGGTTGGCTCGTTTGGACCGCCTCTAGGCTAGTTGAAAAACCTCTAACCCAGCACAACCCAACCCAACCAAATAGTGTAGGTTGTATTATAAAAATCAAAAAATTAATTTTAGTAAATTTTGATGATTAAAATTATTAAATAAATTATTAATAATTCATACTTTGTTAATTAAGTCAACTTTTATTATAAATTAATTAATGGACTCAACCCGAGGGCCAGTCCGTCAATTCAAATGGGTGACGAGCCTAAAAAATCTTGACTCAAACCGATGGACAAACCTCTTTTGATAGGTCTACTTGGGAGGAGAGTTCACGTGTGAAGGATGACTTTTTTTCCTTTCATTTTTGTTTAACGTATACATTGGTCCAATTTTTTTTAATTTATTTTAAGTTAAAATTAATTAAGTCGGGTCGGATCGAATATAAATTTTTTTTTTTTTTAAAAGGCTCTCTCAGCATGTGTTCTTCATTCACAATATTTAAAACTATGATCTTTGTTTATGAAAATCGAATTCATTATCACTAAAATTAATAAAACATTGATTTCACAAGTAAATATATTGACAAATAATTCTTTCCCATAATTGATTTCATTTAAATCTAGAATAGAAGTAAGATTTCTCAAAAAAAAAAAAAAACAGAAAAAATGAGTAGAAGTAAGAGGAAACCAATTTATTTCGTGGTAGGGTTTGAAATTTATTCAAATGATCATGAGAATTTAATTTAGTTGATACGATCAACTTTTATATTATAAAAAATATAATTAATATAAAACTATCTTAAAAATTCAATCTGATTTTAGTACATTTCTCAATGTCTTAGAAGTCCATTCAAAATCTCAAATCTATCTATCAAAAAATTCTTAATTTGTTTTTGGATTTGAGTATTTTGAGTTGAGAAACAAATTTGGAATAATGTATATTAAATGGTTTTAAGAATTAATAATTTCAAATGATTTGTTTTAGCTAAATAAATACATACGTCTAATTGTGAAACTCAAATCTTTAAATTATCTTTACAATTCCCTTTCCGCTCTATTAATGGGGCAATTTTTATTTCTGTACAATGTCTTAATTATGATATAATTATATGATCGAACGCTTATCATTTTTTTAAAAAAATATAATTTATTGTTGCTAATATTCAAATATATTAAACCATATATTGATACAACATGCTTTAATTACTTGTCAATTTGGACAATCGGTGCCTCCTTAATTGATCTAAAGATGGAATTAATGAATTTCAAAAATTGATTTATTATTGTAGGTAAACACATAATAGAATAAAGTGAACTCAAATAACGGGATTTAAACTTATACAACGTAGATTAAGTAATTCAGCCATGGATTTAAAAAGTTTTGACAAAGAAATTAAAAATTATCAATGTATTTTAAAAATTGTAATTTATTTGAACCTCATTGTCACGAGAAACCAGTGAATAAAGTGAGTTATATCTGTCATCTAACATACCGTTTGGAATTGACAACAAGGCATTAACATAGTGATTGTCATCTATTTTTCGATGTATGAGGTCTTGGATTCGAGTCATCCCCCTCCCCTAAAAAATTTAAAAAAAAATACCGTTTTGAGTGACTGATATGATAAGTGATAGAATGATTAAAATTATGAGATATTATAAGTAATATATTGTGATAGTTACATGATGTTTGATATGATTTTAAAATGATGATTAATGTTATTGTTTAGTATAATGAATAAAATATCCTCGAGCATTTGAATTTCAAATTTTTGACGGTATTTTCAAACTTTGAAATAGTAAAAAGAGGATGAAAAATAGTATATTAGTCATTTTGTTACAAAGTAAGAATAAATGAGATAATATGATAGGATAACCTTTTATTAAAATCAAAACAAACACGGGATAAAAATTAACCATAAAAATTATCCTATCTTTATACTTACTCCTAAGTCGAAATTAGAAGGTGTGTACATTAATCACAATTAGTTAAATTAGGTCAAATATCATAATATAATGAAATGTCAAAACAGTCCTTTTCTTGTATACATTGACTCCCACGTGACTTTGTCACGAGATATGAAAACGACGCACCGCTCGCCCATCTTACCACCCACGTGCCTACATCGCTTCGTCTCCACATTATATAAAATTTGGATAATTACATCAATACTCTCCGACTTTAACATAATTACAAAAATCATCCTTATGATTTGAAAATTACAGAAACCTCCCATCAAGTTATATTAAATATTATAGATAGTCCCACCGTTAGTAAAATAGACGGCCGTTATAGAAACCTCCACTAATTTTTAATGAAAACCCGAAATTGCCCCTAGTCAACTTTGACCTAAATTTTTAGAGGTGTCTTTGTAATTATAATATTTTTAGGTGGAGTTATCGTAATGAAATCACTATTTTATATTTCGAATTGTTTATTTCAAATGTAATTATTACTTACTTAAATCTTATTTATTTTCCTAATAACTTTAATTTTTTTATCGTTTTTATCAATATAATTATTACTTACTTAAATCTTCAATTGTCATTAATTTGACATCAATAAATATTGGTTTACCAAAAAAATACCGTAAAAACTTCATAATAAATAATCATCGTACTTTCAATAAATGATTTAAAATATAAATAATATATGATTAATAATTTGAGAAACAAGATAAAAATGAAAAAAACTACCAATAAGAGTTTAACTAGGCGTGTCCATTCGGTCAAACTCGAACCGAATTTGTAAAAACTGAACCAACCGATTTTTTTTTCAGCCAACCAAACTTACTGATATACATTAAATCAAACAAGCTGATTCGATAAAACATAGATTGTCATTAAAGATCATGGCGTAAAATATTTCATTTAAATTCAACATCTAAATATATAATTGTCTAAAAAATATTTGGTTAAACTTATTTTAAACAGCTCCTAAGCTGTGAAGTGTTATTTTAATGATAAGATGTTAAAATATTTGGATAAACTTATTTAAATATGTTAAAGATGTTGATGTTTTGATATTACAATATCTTTTATCATTATCATTAGCAAAAAAAGATAGGATACCATGAGAATAATACAATTAGTTAGTTTTGAACGTATTTTTATATATACGAAGTTTTAAAATTTCTCATTAATATGAAAACTAGTTTATATTCAAAAAATATTTAATAAATAATTCTTTGAAATAAATAAAAATAATACGATAGAATATGTCAATAGGGGGTGTAATGTAATATCAAATATACTACAAGGAGTTTTTGATAATTTTATATTACTTATAGTATAGAAGGGTATCTGTAATGTTTTGATAAATTTATATTACATATATAAGAGGGGTAAAAACATCATTTTGTGATTTCTGTTAATTATTTTGACATTTATTACACTAGATAGGAGGTCTATATAATTTTCCAAAGTCGATGAGAGGTTTCTATAATTAGACCAAAATCGAGGGGGTGTAGATATAATTATCCCTATATATTTTGTTGGGAAATACATTTGGGTCCATTCAGTTCTAAAATTGTTTACTTTTTTAAATTAAAAAAATCAATTGAGTCCAAAGTTAAGTCGGTCATAAGAATTAAACGGAAAGTGACTTAATCGAAAATATTTTTAAATTTCAGGGACTGAATCACGAACAAACCAAAATGCGATTTATTCTCTAAAATTTTAAAAATAATATCGAATCAATCCCTCTACATTTGCTTTTTCGGGGACTGAACTGTTGAATTTTTTCAAACTTTAAACTAAATCGGATCACTGAAAATTTTAAGTTAACTAGGTCGACATGAATTAGCTCAGGTTGCATTTGGATTGAAGAATTTCATTTTAACAATGTATTTGAAAATTTGGACTTGAAATAACTTAAATAATTAGGAATTTGAAATACATTGGATTGTTAAAAAAATATCTTAAAATTAAAAATGGTAAATTTGAAATATATGGATTTCAAAATTAACCAAACAATTTAAATGAATTTGTATTAACGATCTGAAATTCTAATCCATCAAATCCTTCTATCAAAATGAAGCATCGTGAAATGATAACAATATAACAGATTTGGGCAGTGAATTTCATGATATATTTTTCTTACATATATTTTATTATTATTATACCTCTGATATTTGTTTACAATAAAGATTTTCTTTTTCAGATTTGATTTAGTTATCATAATTACCGTGCATTGATATTCGGTGAGTTTATTTTTTTTCATAAAAATTCAATCGACCCGTTAAATTAAAAAAATATGTTTATTAAATCCGCCCAAAAGAATTCGATCCATTTGATTTGAGGCTGAGCAGTTAATATTTTTTCCCTCATGGTATTGGAGGTATAACTATGAGTATAAACAAATCAAACATGTTTATGAATTTTTTGAGGCGGCTCAAAAAATATTTGATTCGTATTTGAAATTTTCAAATTCGAGCCGAACTCGAACACGTTCGAACTTTTTTCGAGCCGAACTCGAGCTCAGTTACTTTGTTCTATAGTTCATGAACCGCTCGTGAACTTTAATATTTTATCTAATATAATATAATTATATATTAAATAAATATATTTCAAACTTTTCTGATATTTGTTTTCAAACAATAGTTTGAATAGCTCGCGAACATATTCGAATCTTTTCAAGCCGAACTTGAACTTTGATTCGAGCCGAACTCGAGCCAAATTTTTTAAACTATCCGAACTTTGAATCGAACTTGAGCTCAAATATATTTATTTCGAGTCGAATTCGAACCTTAAAATTTTCTTCATACTCAACTCGATTCGGTTCTTTTACACCCCTAAGTACAACTCTTGAATTAAAATATTCTCCTAATAGTTGATTTATCCCTATGAACATTATCCTTATAGATAACATCAACCATTCCTTGATTTGTATCGAATTGAATTTTAAGCCTAGTTGAAATATCTAACTTCGTACTGCAAGCAGAATCAACCAAATATTGATTTGAATCGAATCGAATCGAATTTTAAGCCTACTTGATATATATAAGTGAATATTGTATCACAGCCAATTTTTTGACCTATTTTTTGTTTTTATGAAGATAGTTAATTATTTTAAAGTTTTTTTAAGTGTAAATTATTTAGGGGAGATTTTTACATCCACTTCCCCGGTTTTGCACTTGCACCTATTTTGTCAATTAACATGTTAAGTTTCCATCCAAAATTATATAAATTACTTTAATACTCACTGCCAATTTATTAAAAATAAAATTTTACACCATTGTTCTTATATGAACAAACAGTTACATAAAAGATGTTCCAGTGTCTTTGACAATATTTGGCACACAAGACTTACAACAACAACTACTATTAAACCAATAATCTCAATAGATTGGAGTATACTACATGAATCATATAAGAAATCAAGTCGTGTCGCGTACATGCATCAATCTTCTCCAAGTGATTCTATCGGTCAGAATATCCTCGTTAAGTCTTTGAACTCTAAATATTCGTATATCAGTTGTTCTGGAACTAATCTTATAAATATAGACACTGCAATCACAAATTGTAATCCGTATAGGATGGCAACATTTTCCGACCCATCGGAATAATGGTTGCCACAACAAGGAGCTGATTTAGCAGCTCTGCTTAGGATGTATATTTTAAAATTTTATTTTTTTAAATATGATAAACTTATTAAAACAAATTATTTTCATATTATCATACTCATTATTATTCATTATGTACATATTAAGCAACTTTTTACATGGGTCTCTTCATGCTTTTATTTTAAATATATATATAATTTATAATTTACTGATTATGATTATATGTACATGATTTATTTTATAAATTTACCGTATGTCAAAAAATTATATTATTCTTTTATGGCAATTATTTTCTAATACATCGGAACAAATTTTATTAAACTATTTGTAATTCGGAACATAACTTCAATATATATACAAGAATAAGTGGTTTTTTAATTAATTATTTGAAAAATATATAATTTAACAAAATAACTGATCATTAAAAAGGTTTTTAAACTAACCTAAGACGCCATCTCAGATAGCGACTTTATTTGAAGTCGTCATTTGAGATGACATCTTCTAGTCTGAAATTTTTTTTTATTGAAGATGACGACTTCAATAAAAAAATTATTTTTTTTGTTGAAGGTGTCATTTAATGTGGTGCCTTTAAGAAAAATATTATTTTTTTATAAGAAGACGACATTACAAATGGTATCTTCTTAAGTATAAAAATCTTGCTGAAGCCCTCCATTTTCTACATCGAAACGAAATCACATAGCATTTATAATTTTTTCTTCTGGTTTTATCGTTGAAATTGTCGAATCTACAATCTTAAGTTGCCGCCTTTCAAATATTTTTCAGTTAAAAATCTTGTTATATTATAGATTTTACTATCTTTCTATTTAGATTATATAAATTTGTTAAACTGAATTTATTAATTACTTGTAATATTTTTAAAATTTTCTTTTGGAGATGTCGATTCAAATTTTATTGTATCGGGGAGGCAATATATTACAAGACTCATATACCATTAGATATGATCATGGTCAATTAAGAGGTACAACAATATCTCGCACAATTAATTTCATGCAGTTGTTGAACCAAATATATAATATCACTGACATCGATCGCAACCAGTTCTTTCTGAAAATATATGCAAGACACATGTTAACAGATTTTTCCGGATACGATATACAATTTTTCCAATAGATAATTATTAGACCTGGTATTCGTGACCATGCCCAATTCTAAAATATTGTCATGAATAATATTAGTTAAGTATGACGAGAAAAATATTTCAACATTTGAAAAGCGCAAACATAAAGTTTACATGTACGACCTGTAATGCACTTCCTCTCACTTTTTTTCCTCTCATTGAGGAAGTGCACAATCCACGGTACAAAATATGCCAACATGGCACTACCACAACTATAATTGCCAACATAATCAATATCCTCTAACTTCTGTAAAAAAATAATATCATAGTATTGCCAGAGGAATAAGGGCACAAAATTCCACCTAACATCAATAGTACACAAGCCCGAGTATATCTTATGTCGTTCTGTGCACATTAAGTGTTATACCCCGAAATGTAATTCACGGTAGGTAGATGGATCTTTTGAAGGACTTCGATTGTGAGATTTAATATCACCCCGGACAAGTGAACGTTACTGCTGATGCTCTTAGTCGTAAAGTTCATGAATCTGTTCTAGTTTATGTTCGTATCGCTAAAGTACATGAAGATATATGTACTTTTGGCTGGACTTTTCACTCACATGAGAATTCTATCACTGTATCCACATTAGAAATTGATTTCTAAAATCAAGAAAACCCAATGAAATGATGTTTAAACTCAAAAAAAAAAAAAATTGAAAGAACTTGTTTTCTGCAGGATATCCTTCTGGCTTTCAGATATCTTCTAATGATTCTTTACGACTTAACGGTCGGTTGGTTGTTACTGATAATTCCGATTTAAATCTGCTCTTCTTCGTGAAGCACATTGTAGTAAATACAGTATCCACTTTGGGGGTCGAAAGATGTATATGACTCTTAGACCTCAATTCTGTTGGAGACATATGAAGAAGGATATAGCTGAGTTTATTTCCAAATGTTTGATTTGCCAGCAGGTTAAAACCGAACGAATGAAACCTGGAGGGTTACTTCATAGTATTGAAATTCCTCAATGGAAATGGGAACACATTGGTATCGATTTTGTAACTCATCTTTCTCGATCACCTAAAGGATGTGATGCTATTTGGGTATTATTGATCGACTTTCTAAATCTGCACATTTTATTCCATAAGAACGGACTTATCGTTATAAGAAGGTAGCCCGTATGTATATCGAGAATATTGTGAGACTGCGTGGTGTGCCTGTCTCAATCATTTCTGATCGTGATCCTAGATTTACTTCTAAATTCTGGGGTATTTTTCAAGATGCTATGAGTACACCTTTGGCAATGAGCACTGCCTGTCATCCTCAGACTGATGGCAAGACTGAACGTACTATTCAAACTCTTGAAGATATATTACTTGTTGTAGTGATGGATTTTTAACGTTGTATGGCAAGAACCTTACCATTGGTAGAATTTTCCTATAATAATAGCTATCAAATGAGCATATGTATGACACCTTTTGAAGCCTTATATGTGAGACGATGTAGGTCACCTATATTCTGGGAAGAAATTGGTGAAAAATAATTGATTGGACCTGATATGATCCATGAAATGAATGATGAAGTTCCATTAATTGACAGCGGATGAAAGCTGCTTAGGATCGTCAAACAAGTTATGCTAACAAGCGAAGACGACCTTTGGAATTCCAGAAAGATGATCGTGTATTTTGAATTTATCTCCCGTTAGAGGCACTGATCTTTTTGGCATAATAGGTAAACTATCATCTCGATATGTTGGCTCGTACGAGATCCTTGATCTGGTTGGGGATCTTGCTTACAGGTTGGCATCACCTCCAGCTTTATCTGTTATTCACAACGTATTCCATGTTTCTATGTTGTGGAAATATGAACCTGGTCCATCACATATACTTCAGCCTGATGAGGTTGAACTTGATCCTTCATTATCCTATGTCGAACATCATGTTTGCATTTTGGATCCGAATGATAAGGTGCTACATAACAAATTTATTCCGTTGGTACGAGTACAATTGACATGACATGGGGTGGGAGAATCAATGTGGGAATTGGAAAGCAAGATGAGAGAATCATATCCATACTTGTTTGATTCTTCTCCTTTGTATTCTATGTATCATATTTTATATTATATTCCATATTCTGCTTTTAGTTTTGATATGTATTATGACTGGTAATATGATGCATGATTATAATGTGATATGTATATATGCTTGAGATTTCGGGATGAAATCTTTTTAAGTGGGGGAAAAATATGACACCCCGAAATGTGATTCACGGTCATTAAGTATAATTTGTGATTTAACTAATCATTAGTGTGAAGTTAATTAATTAGAAGTTGAATTGACAATATAAATATCAATTGATAACCGGATTAGAACATGGTAAATATAAAAATATATTTTAGACATATTTGAATTAACTCCGAAATTATTTTAAAATAATTATGAAATATAAATTTGGTATTAAAATAATAGCTTCGATTTTAGTAATTGAAATAGGAATACAACGCCAGGTGTAAACTGTACATATAATGTGACAGTGCACCGGTGACATCCCGATGTTCATAATTGGTTGGGAATTAATATATATCGGTGTAGTACGTAAAACACATAGCAAAAAGTTTTAAACATACACTGAATCGCGGACACCTACTAAAAGGTGCGAAAACATGCACAACCTCGCGATTCACCGACCACTGTGGACTTATCCGCTCCGTTCACCGCCGCCCAACCACCTCTCGACTAGCCCGACCTACCACCGTGTTCTCAACTCTCAGGCGCACATTTCCCTACCAGATAATCAAATTTTGGTGTTCAAAAAATGCTTCGAAGTTGACCTGAAATGAACAAAATCACGCAGACTAGGGTTTGAGGAACTCTGGTTCGATTTCTTCGATTCTACAACAAATTGGACGAAACCATTCACCGAATCTATTCTCCTCACATGGACGAAGTTTTCTACACCGGTCTCCGCCTCTACCGTCGTCGAAGCTCGCCAGAATCGGCTGAAAACAACACGATTAACTTGCACGAATTGTGAATACATCAACCCTACACGATCCAGTCGATCCTAGTATATGGAGAAGTAAAGGTATGTTGCGATCGGGTAGCATACGACATGTATCTGTATTATTTGATGTATGATTTGTTGAATTATGTGAATTGTGTGAGGTTATATGGCTATGTGATTTTATTTCAATTATGTGGCATTGTTAACATACATCATTTTTAGACATGCATCGATGTATAACATACACGTTGAGCTATTATCCTTGAATACCCTGATATTTCTTGGATTCTGATATCGATCATTGGGGATTGATATTGTGATACTATGTTGGCATTACATGGCCCGATATGCATAGGCAATCGTGGTCCCCTTTGATTAATATGATTTGTTGAGACGGGGATTGGTGGCACCTTACTGATGTCATCCGTCTGGATATCCCTATATGATTATGTGATGTCAGGACCTGGGGTTGGTGGCGCTTTGTCGACGTCCATCCGTCTGGATGCCCTATAGGCTTGACAATCTCGAGTTATTCTGATATGGTTGGACTTTCGTTTATTGATTCAGATAAACCCAGGGGATGGGTGCATGACATGATATCGACATGACATTGTATGCATCGCATTACATCATATATCACATTTTACAGATAAATGTTGTATGTATATTGATCATTCCATATTGGGCTTTGTTCACCCCCAAGGGGGGTTGTTGTTATCTTTGTGTGTGGACAATGACAGGTAGTACAGGTGGTCAGGACCCCAGAGAGGGTACATCCGGTGGGAGCCACACTTGAGAGGTACTTATCCCAGTAGTATATGTACCCTGGGTGTATCCCTGGAGTGTAAGGAGTTTATATTTATTTGTTTATTCTAGCACAATATGGATATGTGCTTAATATTTTGATTTGTGTAAGCTGGTTTACGATAATGTATATGAAACTGATGGTATTTATATTATTTTTTTCGTATTGATATTGGTGGTATGTTCCTATATTGGTGGTATGTTCCTCGTACGATGAGGTCATGCCAAAATTTTATGGCCACATGTTAATAAACGTTAAACGAATCTTCCGTTGTTTACGCTATAATTATCATTGTATGATCATTAATCAGATGATTAAGATTGAGCCCTCACATTAAGAGCATTACTCACCAAATGATATTTTATTGCAAATAGGTACAACTTTGCACCTTTAAAGTGTGTAGTATCTGGTGTAAATCCCAAAAGCATATGGCTATTGCCACTCAGGTATACTCCTATCGTAATCAACACCAGATAATACGATTCCATCGATTGGCAATGCCATATCGCTTCAATATCTTGCATGGGTGATGGTTGCCTCTCCAGATAATACGATGTCATCTCGGCCTTAACCCAGCTTGCCGGTAAATTGTCCAGCGGCCTCCACCACTCATCTCCAAACTATAACTACATTTTCAAATAACAACTACCAAACAACAAAAATCAAACACAAACAACAAAATAATGTAAATTCTACACTTTCAAAAACTTATATTACGGAAAAAAAATATTACCTCAATTTGCAAGAATAATAAACAACTAGGCTCCACAAGTTGCAAACCACAAAAACTTTGGAAATTATGGAAAAAAGGTTGGAAGGATTTTGAAAATTTTAGGGGAAAATTTTCGTCTGATAAGTGATAAGAGAAGAGAAGAAAGAAAGAAATGAGAAGAGAGTAGAAAGAAGAAAAAGGTGAATTAATGTATTATAGAAGGCGCTATTTGAGATGTCACCTTCAATAATATTTTTAAAAAAATCTAAAGACATCATCTAAGATGGCGACTTCAGATGAAGTCGCCACCTCTGATGACGACTTCAGTTACTTTAATAACCTTCCCCAAAATCGGTTATTTTGTTAAAATAATTATTTTTTTGAATAATTAATTAAAAAAGGAAAAATTATACAAACCATCCTATAATTTGGCCCAAATTTCATTTTGCAACCATTGTTTAAAAAATTACAGTTTACATCCTCAACTTTCATTAATTGTAACACTTTGTATCCTATTGACTCGATTTTGTATTTTTATCGAAGAGTTATTGCCGCATTCTCACCACCTTACATACTCAAACTTACATCCATTTAAGTTAGTTATTCCAAATTAAAAAAAATAAAAAAATATTTTTAATATCTAAATTCTCTAGGTAATGAGTACAGAAACTGAAATTTTGACACCCTAAATATTAATTTTGATTTTTAAAAATTTGCAATAGTTAGTTTAAGTGACTCTAAGTTTGAATATGTAAGACGCTGATGAAATGCATTGATAAATTTTCGTTAAAAACATAAAATCGAGCCATAAGGATGCAAAATGTTACAATTAATGAAAGTTGAGGATATAAACTGTAATAGTTTAAACCATGGTTGCAAAATAAAATTTAGACCAAACTATATAATAATTTTGATAATTTTCCCATTAAAAATCCCTGATATAAGGGGTGAAAAATAGTTATAAAAAAAAAACTAAGGGTGAAAAATCCGTAGTAAACAAAAAGACATAAAGAAAACCCTGACGCCGTTAAATTAGAGGGGACTGGGAGGTGGAGCCACCGCACTAGAGACGGTAAGCAGGGTATGGGCGCACGTGACCTGTTGCTTGTTTCCCTTATTCCTCTCACCTCACGTGTTAATGTAGTCTTCTGTTGCATTACTATATCAAAATATTTATTATCATTTTGTTTTTCATCTTTAAAATAATAATAATGAAACATCTAAATAGAATTTGTGAAAAAATATGCTTACTATATTTAAATTAAGTATGAAACAATAAAAACTTTGAACCCGAAAAGAACTGCAAAAAGGCAACAATAAAATGCCTACTCGAGACCACGAGAACTAAAAGTTGCAGCACGATCAATAGCGGCACGTGATCGATTGGGCACTTTTGTTCTAAGGGTAGTGGCACTTCATGTTTGGTTACGTTTTTTTTTTGTGTATATGGTTTTCAAATATTGTCTTTTGATGATACACCTTTTTTATTAATATAAATCTAGAACTAAAGAGATATACTTTTGAATATTAATCATAATATATTGAGAGAAAAGCAAGATCAAAAATGCATATTTATTCGTCTTCATATCTTATTTTTGAGAAATAGAGTTTGCAACTTTGTGGTTTGTGAGACTTGTGATTTGTAGTCCAACTATCACAAGTAGGAAGACTTTGTATATTGAGATAAGATTGTCATATACGCTCTGTGAGTCGAGCAAAATATTCTTAAAGACAAAGTATTCACCAACACCGTTGAAAAGAAACACACCCACCAACAAAATTTGTACTCAACAAACATATTTAATTGTTCATAATTAAAATAAAACTTAAAAAAAACAATAGGTGAAATCGTTTTGTAAAATGCTATAATTTTCCAATCTCTTTTCTTTTATTTTAAAATTTCAAGAGTGAAAAATTAATCTTGTTGATAAAAATTTTCACATTCAATTCGAATTTTTTATATATATATTTACGTGTTTTCTACTAACTATTATACTTCATGAAGACCGTACTCAAATCATGCTCTCTTTCCAAGTTGTAAAAGATTCATCCTATAAATTTATATAACGTACCTCCTTTATATAATAATAATATTATTATATATATGTAAACAAAATCAAACTCAAAAATTTGAAAAAGAATTATACTAACATAAATATACTTTGGCTATAGAAATAACTAGAGCGGTCAAATTGAGTATCCATGGTGCAAAAAGAAAAGTAAAATGTGTTAATGTTTTAGAAATTTTTGGGAGCTGGTCAAAATGGATTAACGCATATCGGTTATGAATTGAAGTAGATTGGGGCGGTTGGATTTAGGTTAGCTAACCATATATTTAAAAAAATTAAAAAATCAATTCACCAATTCCAAATCTAAATATGTAGAAATTAAAAACCTAATTACTTAAAGAAGTTGAAAATATATAATGATTGGTGTTTTTTGAAGAACTTTGAATTGCATATTTAGTTTTATAAGACTTTGTTAACTTTTATACACTTTTAATTCTTTATGCTAATGATATTGAATTTGAGCTATTAGGTTAAATGTAATGAATAATATATGAATTATGGAATAAGAAAATGATCGTCGTTGTGATTGTTTCATTAGTGTTTTTTTAATTTTTTTGTGGGTTGTCCACTTAATCCAAGGTAGATTTGGGGATTTTTTCAGTCCATGATCTATTTGATGGCAAACTATGGTAAGTTGTGACGGGTCGAACCTGTTTAATATTAAGAAATTTTTTTAAATAACATGTTATCAGTCGGCAAAATCAAGTAAAATGGCGTATTTAAAACGAGAAAAACACAATTTTAAAACCGTCTATTTTTATTTAGATTAAGTAATTTCAGAATAATTTTATAGTATGTTTTGATTTTTTTTTTTTTATAGTTTTCGAAATATAATGTGAACTCCAAATCCAATTATAAATATTTGACATTGTTTTTAGGGCCATTAATTTATTTGCAGCTTTGTCACGTCACCTTTAAGTGGAGGAAGGACGCATTCACCACCTTCACGTGCCTTATTTTTCGCGACAGAATGGCTTTTATATTATTTACAGATGAAGATCCCTTTAATTTAGGCAAATTGGGATAAGATCTCCAATCCAAAGTTTCCGTTGTGTTTCAGTCTCTGTCAGTATTTATCTGTGAAATCAATCACTAATTCAAACATTCTATTACTTTTAAGTCCTTAACATCATAAAATTTCTAAAATAACCTTTGTATACATAAATATTTTCATTTTTCTTCTCGTTTGTACTTTCCTTTCATATTTTTCTCACTCATTACTCCTGCATGAACAAATTTACAATAATTGTACAACCAAATATGAAAGATAAATTTACATACAACACAAAGCAATACACACACAACCCTCTTTGGATCACTTTGTTTCGATCAATCAAAAGAAAAAAACTGCAGAAATGAGTTGAGCAAGAAAGAAGGTGGTGGATGTGGCTTTTAAAACAATGATTGGAGGGGATGCTGAAGCTTATGGTGTTCGATGAATTTTGTGTAGATTTGTTTTGAGTCACAATAGATTTGCTTTGTAATTAGAGTTTGGTTGATCTCTTTATTATAACTATTTTTTTGTTGATTTATATTTGATGCATCTAGTGATTCTAATTATGGATATGAGTTTCTTTATATTTTCTTTGAATATTTGATTTCTTTACAATTGTAAAGTAGAGATGATATCTGGGTAGTGTGTGAAATGAGTGGAAACATGGATGTTTATATATTTAGTGATTGTGTTGGTTTCAATGAATACTTGGCATGGTTGTTTCTGCCCGATGTATTTTTGATTGATGTTTTTTTACTGGAGTTGCATATGAATGCAAGTAAAGTGTATGATAAATGTTATAAACTGTATGATAATTGGAAAGTACTTAGTTCGTATTTAACATGTGCATATATTTTGTTTAAAATATACTCAATTTGTGTTACAAAAGTACCCGTTTTATGCGTTGAAAAGTAGTACTAATAGTTTTAGTTGGGGCCAATCAAAGATGATAGTTGAAAAGTTCTTATTTCAAATTTAAAATTTACTTAATGTAATGTTTAACATATACTCATTTTTTGTTCAAAAATACTAGTTTTGTTCTTAGTCTCGGTTGGGGCCAAACAAGGATGACAATTGGAAAGTACTTGGTCGATCTTCAAAATTTACTTTATTTCTCTTTAACATATAATCACTTTGTGTTCCAAAGGTATTCGTTTTGTGCTTTGAAAAGCAGTACTCAATTTGACACTTAATAACTTCAATTTTCAACCATTAATGGTGTACTAATGTATATGTTGACATCATTTTTTGTCATATTTGATTGAGCATTCCAACAATTAAAAAGTTTCATATGCACCATTCAACATAATTGGGGCCAAACATCGATTCGGGCCAAGACAATGAATGATATTTCAAAAGTACTTGGAACATATTCAAAATGTACATATTTTACTTTTCAAATAAACTCGGTTTGAGTTTTAAAAGTACTCACTATGTGTGTTGAAAAGCAATTATATTAATTCGGGTCAAGACAAAGAATGATAGTTCAAAAGTACTTGGAAAGTATTCAAAATGTACTTATTTTGCATATCAAATATGCTGAGTTTGTGTTGAAATGGTAATCGTTGTATGTGTTGAAAATCAATTGTCTCGATTTCGGGCCAAGACAGGGAATGATAATTCAAAAGTACTTGGAACATATTCAGAATGTACATATTTTACATTTTAAATATACTCAATTTGCGTTTAAAAAGTACTCATTATGTGTGTTGAAAAGTAGGGATGGCAATGGGACGGGTCCAAACCCGGACCCGCATTGAACCCGCCCCGTCGGGGCGGGTCTGGACCCGCTTCAACCGGGTTTGGAAGCGGGGCGGGGCGGGTTCGGGGGGGGCGGGTCCTGGGATTGGCCGAACCCGCCCCGGACCCGTCCCGCTATACATTTTTAATTTTTTTTAAAAAAAAATATGATATTGATTATACATTTTAATTCTTTGATTGAACAATAAATTGTCATTATTTAATTTTATATCAAAATTCATGTGTTCATGTTAAAAAAATTGGACATTTTGAAGGAAATAAGAACAAATTAATAAATATTTAGTAGTTTAAAGATAGTTTTACAATGTTTATTATAAATATTTATTAGAGAAGACATGAAATTTAATCACAAAACTCAACTTTTGTGTTTCAAAACTGATTTCTAGCTAAATTTTGTTTTTTAAAAAAATAATAAAAAAAAAAACTGGAACCGGGGTGGGGCGGGTAAACCCGCCGGGTTCGCGGGTCTAAGCGGGGCGGGGTGGGTCCGGGTTTTATGTGTAGCGGGACGGGTCGTGGGATTGGCCAAACCCGTCCCATACCCGACCCGTTGCCATTCCTATTGAAAAGTAATTGTCTTAATTCGGGGTAAGATAATGAATGATAATTCAAAAGTACTTGGAAAGTATTCAGAATGTGCTTATTTTGCATATCACTTATACTGAGTGTGAGAGTCCGATCCTAATCTGGTGTTTAATTATCACGCAGTGATTAATTTACGTAAACAGCGGAAGAATATTTCAAATTTCTTATTAAATGGCCCTAAAAATTTTTGCTTTTAAATGATACATATGTATTAATATCAAAATATCTATAATTTCAGTTAGACCTTTCATTTGCATACAATAAAGCAAATGTTATTCAAACATCACAAAAAGTCTCAAAAATATTATATCCCAAGTACAACATACACGTGGCATACCCCGGTAAATTTAGTTTGTTTAAAAGTGACACAATATTTCTGGGAATGAGCACTATACATAACCTGACCTCGCTCATCATGGAGCTCGGTTATCTCCCGATGCATCACCGAAGCATCGTCACCATGTCCTCCTGTAAACCCTGTCATGCCCGAACAACAAAGATATGATAGCCCCCACAAAGGGGTCAGTACCCCAGTACGAGAAATAAATAAATCATGTCAAATGACAAAGTATCATGCAATGCATACCATGTATGAATGGGTACAAGGAATCGAATATCAAGATACCAAAATTGGAGTCCAAAGGAAAGGTGTCATCAATCAATATCAAGCTCGAGCTGAGGGTGACAACACACACACTTTGCGCTAGGAGAATCATCACGTGATGTGCTCACCATCCCTCGTGTCTAGGTCCGTAGCAACGCGCGTGACTACAGTCGCTATACATTGCCTATCATCGTCGTGCCCGTCGTCCCCGACACTCAGAGTAAATCAACTCAGTAATCATCAAGGATATCAAGAAATGGATAGATCAATATGATATGCCCATGAATCATCTATACATCATATGACATATGCAACTCAATATATCATGAAATCTCATGTGAAAGTATAAACATATCATGTAATTTCACATATCATGTAATCCAATGCATCTCAACATATCATATAGTCACATAAGAATCAGATAGTGAAAATTAAATCATATAAATCAATTAATGGCATATAAAGTCATACAGTAGTATCATTACACATCTTTGCCAGACGTCATGATAGAACTCATTTCAACGTACCTCAACCCAAGCTAATCTACCGAGACTTCTCAAGTCAACATTCGGAATCTATTAACCTGGTCATGTAAATTCCAAAATAACACTAAGTGTTCAAATAGTGCATTGAATCAAATCTAACTTAAAAATATGACCCTTATCGATTTTCCTACAATTTCAAGCTGACCCATTTTCTTAGAAAATCGCTATAATTACATACGACATCAAAACGACTCGAATTTAGTGCTCAAAGTTCATAAACTCAAAATATTACATTTCATCTATCATGGTATCAAGCTGGTTCGACCATCTAAGTGGGGTTTGAACACTAAAACCATAGCATTTAAAAATGTGTTTTCCAGCTTGAGCAGTGTTAGTAAAAATGCTATAATGTTTTCGTTTCAAATTCAAATTGAGTGATTCCAGTGGTAAAATTACAGACAACTTGAAATACTACAATTCTTATGTTTAGACATTTTCCGGAATTTCTAGCCAAAATTGCTCAGGAATCCGAAGAACACACTGCATGTGTAATTTCGCCTACATGCAGGGCTCAGAAGGAGTACTAATAATATAAAATTCATAACTTCTTCAAATTAAGTCCAAATTAAGCTCTCTCTTTTTAAATAAAACGAAGAGAATTCAAAGACCTACAACTTTCATTTGAAGACTGAAATCAAATTCAAAATAAAATTTACCCAGAAAGTCGAATTACGCTCTGCATGCAACATGCATGAACATGCAAAGATAGAAATGAGCACTGAAAGTAAAATTGACATAGAAGATCCAAATCACATGCTTTTGTTTTTTAAATCGCATAAAATTCAAAGATCTTTAACTTTTATCTTTGGCTCAAAGTTTCGGACTTTAAATGAGCCGAAAAGTCGAAACCATTTACTGCAAAAACTTCAAACATTTGCAGATTCTGTTTTACCAAAAAGACATCAATATTTTCATGCTTCTTCTTAAATTTTTGACTCAAAATCAACAAAACTCAACTCCATACAGGGGAAAAAATAGATTCATACCCTTGTAGACTAAGAATTCCATAATGAATCCACTCTCCAAGCTCATAGTCCTCAAATTCTTGAAGGAAAATGGGTTTTCTCATTCCTAGCTTGCTAGAAGTCCAAATGCATGGAGGTTTTCTCTCAATTTTCTCTCAAAATATGGAGTGGGTTTCGAAATTTTGATGGTATAATCTGATACAAATGGAATAGGAGGAAGGCATTTTATAATGTAAAAACAAGAGATGGTGGGCGTTGGTTACAAGGTTGCCCAAGGGATTGTTAATCAATTTTGTTTCCACCAAGTCCATGTGTCCGAAGATGGTGTTTTTCATCTTTTAATGTAGGTGAAAGGCCGAAAATACTATACAATTTGGTATAATTTTGATGTATTTTAACTTGGTTAAAAATAAGGTGTTGCGATCGGAACACCTCAATTCACATTCTTCGCTTTTAATTACCCGGGTTTACTAACTCGAGGTTAAACATAATTAATTAGTAACGAGGCCTTACACTGAGTTTGTGTTGAAATGGTACTCGTTGATGTGTTGAAAATCAATTTCTCGATTCGGGTCAAGACAAGAATGATAATTCAAAAGTACTTGGAACATATTCAAATTGTACATATTTTACATTTCAAATATACTCAGTTTGCGTCTTAAAAGTACTCATTGTGTGTGTTGAAAAACAATTGTCTCAATTGGGGCCAAACAAATGATAATTCAAAAGTACGTGATTCGTATTTGAAATGTACGTATTTTACATTTCACATATACTAAGTTTTTATTCAAAAAGTACTCGTTTTGTGTTTTACGCGGTTGGTTGTCTCAATTAGGAAAAACAAGGAATGGTAATTAAGTAATAATTAGTTATAATCACAAAAAAAACAGTATTTACAGTGAAAATATTTAAATTAGATGCTTGTTGCATCATTTATTGGTAATCAAGTGTGCCGTTACACTTCATAACTAGAACTGTCAAACATTAATGTTATATTAATGTATATGTCGACATCATTTTTGTCATATTCAATTGAGCGCTCCAACCATTTTTAAATTCACATGCACCACTCGATATAATATATTGTATCAGGTGTGTGACCCTTCCAAAGTAAAGAATTTCTTGGATTTCTCTATTACTCATTACGAATTTAAAAAATACTTGGTTATTAATTAAATGTACATATTTATATTTCATATATACACGTTTTGTGTTCAAAATACTCATTTTGTACCTATTTTACAAACGAGTACTTTCTGAAACACAATTGAGTATATGCGAAATGTAACATAGTTATATTTTAAATAAGAACCAAGTATTTTTTAAATTCGTATTAGTAACTGAAGAATCAAAAAAATTCCCTATTTTGGAAAGGTCACACACCTTATACAACATATTATGTTGAGTGATGTATGTGAAATTTAAAAATAGTTGGAATATTCATTTGAATATGACAAAAAAGGAAGTCAACATATACATTAGTACATCATTAATTGTTGACAGTTCTAGTTATGAAGTGTCAACGCACACTCGATTACCAATAAATGATGCAACAAGCATCTAATTTAAATCTTTTCTTCGTAAATACAATTTTTTGTAATTATAACTTAATTAACATTCATTGTTTTGCCTAATTGAGACAATCAATCACTTAACACACAAAACATGTACTTTTTAAACCAAACTTAGTATATGTGAAATGTAAAATACGTACATTTTGAATATGAACCATGTACTTTTGAATTATCATTCATTGTTTGGCCCGAATTGAGATAATTGATTTTCAATACACACAACAAGTACTTTTTAAATACAAGCTGAGTATATTTTAAATGTAAAATATGTATATTTTGAATACGTTCCAAGTACTTTTGCATTATCATTCCTTTTTTTGGCCCGAATTGAGACAACTGCTTTTCAATACACACTGAGTATATTTGAAATATAAAATAGGTATATTATGAATACGTTCCAAGTACATTTTGAATTATCATTCATTGTCTTTGCCTGAATTGAGACAATTGTTTTTCAATACACACAATTACCTTTAAACGCAAACTAAGTATATTTGAAATGTATAATATGTACATTTTGAATACGTCGAAGTATTTTTGAATTATCATTCTTTTTTTTGGCCCGAATTGAGACAGCTGCTTCAATACACACAACGAGTAATTTTAAATGCAAACTGAGTATAAATGAAATGTAAGGCACATTTTGAATTCGTTCCAGGTACTTTTGAATTATCATTCATTGTCTTGGCCCGAATGGAGACAATTGATTTTCAACACATACAACGAGTACCGTTCCAACACAAATTGAGTAAATGTGATATGCAAAATAGGTACATGTTGAATACGAACCATGTACTTTTGAATTATCATTCCGTGTTTGGCTCCAATTGAGACAATTGTCTTTCAACACACACAACGAGTACTTTTTAGACTCAAACTGAGTATATTTGAAATGTAAAATATGTACATTTTGAATATATTCCAAGTACTTTTGAATTATCATTCATTGTCTTGACCCGAATCTTGATTTTCAACACATACAACGAATACCTTTTGAACACAAACTGAATATATGTGAAATGTAAAATAAGTACATTTTGAATACAACATAATACTTTACAATTTATATTTCTTGTTTTCCACCTTCCTCATCGGACACAGCTCGACCCCTTTTTCCTACATATCATCAAGCTTTTTTGACTTCCATTTACGACTTTTATAATGGACACGCCAACAGAGTTTGCGTGACAATGATTTTACAATGGAGTTGACGTGACCATCGTTTTTAATGGTCACGCAAACTCATTTGGCGTGTCCTGTTTTAAATATATTACACATTAACTGGGTTGATGTCTTATGTTGAAGAATCGCCAACTCAGTTGGCGATTAAAATTATTTTTATAATTAGTTATATTTAAAATTATTTTGATAATTATTTATTTAATTGAGGTTATTTAATTAAACAATCCATGAAACTGAATATCTAAGTGGTGGGCCACTCATCACAATACATTAGTTGGCCACGTGATTTGGGAGGCGAACGTGGTAGGCATACTATTTTCATCACGTGATTCTCCCGGATTTTACGGGCTATATGCCACAAGGCAATTTACTTGGAAGAATGATTATATTGTTGTATGTAATTCAATATTAGCGATCGGCGTACACACATTATGTGTAATAAAATTTTATATATTATATATGTATACTAACTTTTTATATTTAAAATATCTAATTTAAATATGATGTTATAGGGAAGAGAAAAAAATGCCGAACATATTTTTGGAAGGAAAAAAAATTGATGAAAAATTAGGAACTAAGTTAGGAAGTTAATATGTGATCTTCCGATATTATCAATTATCTCATGGTCTCATGGCTTAGTAAAGCAAATAGATGATATTTTTGGAATTTCACTATTGACATACCAAAATGGTTACTCTAAAGTGCCCACACATTATAATGTAGTATAGATGATAAGCTTAAAATAATTAGTATGTTAGATTATTATTATTTAAAAAAATTACATAAAACATCATATAGTTTGATCCAAATTTTATTTTGCAACCATTGTTTGAAAAATTACAGTTTACATCCCCAACTTTCCTGAATTGTAACACTTTGCAACCTCTTGACTCGATTTTATATTTTTATCGAAAATTTATAGCAGCATTCGATCATCGCCTTACATACTAAACTGAGATCCATTAAAGCTAGTTAATTCAAATGTTTAAAAAAACAAAAGTAATAGTTTTAGTATCGAAATTCTCTAGTTAACGATTAAGGAAAATGATATTTTGACACTCCAAATATTTATTTTGATAATTTACAATTGCTAGCTTAAGTGGCTCTAAGTTTGAATCTAAGACGATAATGAAATGCAAAGATAAATTTTCGATAAAAACACAAAATCGAGTCAAGAGGATGTAAAATGTTACAATTCATGAAAGTTGAGGATGCAAACTGTTATTGTTGAAACAATGGTTGCAAAGTGAAATTTGGACCAAAATATATGATTTTTTTGGTAATTTCCCTTATTATTTTATTTAAAAGAATGTGTGTTTTTAAATTGAATTGGTTTATAGTGGGGTATAAACCAGGTATTTACAAGTATTTCTATTTTATGGGTATATACATCGACTAATCAAATTAAATTCTGAAGAAATTACAAAAAATTTAATAAATAGTATACTTTGCAAATAGCAATTAATAATCAGTCATATACCCCTAAAAATTATTAGTTTTTACATAAGTGATTCTACAGTTAGATATTATATTTGATAATCATTCGAAATAAATATATTATTTTCAATCAATGTCCCTTCTATATCCAATTCAATTATAATAATAATTATAATATATTATAATCATATAATTTAAAATATAATATATATAGATTGATATTGGATATATTCATCTCCATACTATATAATCAAGTGGCAAACTCCTATAATAATTATTTTATTTATTACTGTAATATATCAATTTTCTATCCCAAATACTCTTCCCCACAATAAACTTATTTCATAAAAAAATAAAAACATGAAATAACATTTGACGAGGAACATCGCAGCTCTGAGTGTTCTTGCTTAATACATAATAGAGTTTAATTAATATTTAATATACATTATATTTTGATTTTAGTAAAAAAAAAAATTTTTATTATGTTACAAAAATCCATTTTGTAATAAAATAAATAAGAAAGTATTGAATTAATTTATAATATAATATATATTGATTATATTATAAGAATATTCGGAATGCGTATTATCCAAAAAATTTTAAGCTGTATAAGATAGATTAACGAAGTTATATTATCATAATCCAAAGATCTTTGGACATCACTTTGGTTATGGGCGATATGAGTTATTTGGAAGCATCACAACAATGTAATCTTCAAGGACACAACACCGTTGAAGAAATTCAAGTGCGTCTTGGATATGGATTTCAACTAAGGTGATGAACGTTGTGTTGTTCTCCTTCAATGGCTGGATCATAAATCCCTTGAATTGTTGTAGTCGTAGATTGTTTCCGGGGTAGTTTCTTGTTTAGTTTTGTTGATTGTAGGAGGTAATATTGGCGATGTTTCGTGTTCCCCTATATTAGGATGTAGAAGAGTTATGTCCTTGTATTCATGATTAAAAATATTTTTTTTTAAACCGGTTAAAAAAATATATTATCCTAATCCATTAAGGACAAAGACACAGCAGCAATTTATAATTGTTAACGGATCCCAAAGCTGATACCTCAAGAAAAAGAATGTTGATGTTAAGAGGGGAGGTATCTTTGCATTTATTTAATCACCATATTAATTAAATTAATCACTTTTATCATTTAATTAAATACGCAACAAATCATTGAAGTCTGTCATGTGCTGTTGTTTGTATATAATTGAGCAATAAAGAAGCTAAATGCGGTTTTTACGTGGTCAAGTGACGTTTTTGCTTTAACCATGGTTATGCTGTTCATATATGCGATGATTGTTAACTTTAATCTCGTAATTACGGAGGAGCTCCTTGGTAGGGTTAGGCAACGGCCAAGATTAGTCTTTGTTACCTCGGATTCCTTGGTTAACAATAACTCCTTCGACGGAGGTAAGCTATCCTGAAACAGAAAAGTTAGAAGGGAGCCGGAGAGGGTTCTCCGGCGGGGCCCTCCGACAATCAAGTCAGAATAGTGGATATGGGAATAAGAGCTTTTTTCAAACAAAGGTGGGGAAAAAGTAAATAATAATTCTCCCCCTGCAAACCTGGTACCTTAAGCGTATATATAGTGTGAGAGTGAGAGGGATAACCTTCTTTGGCCGGCGGATATTAGGGGGACCACTGCGGATATTCCACTGAGTATTTTTGTCTCAGAGGATGGGACACACCACACGAATACTGTACACATCGTACGATACCCTATACCGGCAAGATCTTGAAGTTACTACAAAATATTCTCTGGGGTACTGGTCACTTTCTGATTGGCTTATTTATGCGTCAGTCTCTGTCTAGGATAAAAATCAGTTATAGACAACTCGGACGAGGGACCACTCTAGTGCCCGCGATGTACTGCCGATTGCTGAATTGCACAAGGGACCAAGGATCCGCCCTGAGTTGGTTACTCCAGCTCGGGCACCAGTCGTGCGACTCATGTGAGCTAAGCCAGGGGTCGGATCGGTGAGTTGGGTTGGAAGGTCAGGGTTGAGCTAGGTATAAGTGCCGCGATGGTTTTAGTAGGACAAGTTGGATCTGGAGCCTAAAGATATCCACCGAGGTGGCCCCTGCGCAGTAAAGGGACGGGGGCATGGGTCAGGTCATATCCATATAGAATTAGGGTTGAGGCCGTACCGACCTCTCTCAGAGATGTCAGTTTAGAGAAAAGTTAAATAACTTGCATTTTTAACAATAAATATATGGTTGTAACATCACGTTCTTCAACACTAATTGGATAATTGCCAAAATATAAATTTATATAATTTAATTTAATTTTTTATGGCAAAAAAAAAAAAACATATTGCAATATGGAGAGGATAAAAGTTGTGATCACGTGGGTGAGGAAGACCCCGCGTTTTGCTGAAAGGCTCAATACAAGTCACACTCCACTCCAAAGGGTTGCACCACGTGACTTTACTTCCTTTACTTACCTACATTAAATAAATAATATAACAGTTTCTATTATCATATAACTAATATTTGTTTGTTTTTTGTTAAAGAAAAAATATATCACGACTTTAAGGTATATCTTCGGGATAGCATAAGCGATACATAACTCGATTTTTATAAATAAAAAAAATAGAATTATTGTTTGATGTTGTCTAATAACGTTTTCCTTAAAGACAAAATCAAAGAAACATTAAATAATTTACCTTGTATTTTTATAGTGTTATATATTTACATAAAAAGTTATGAAAATTTCAAATGTGATTTTATGAATAGGTCTCTCGTTCCCATCTCCTCAAAGGCGAGAGCCCGTCAGCAATCGCTATCTCGGATGTGCTATCAAAAGCTCTCGAGAAGGTCAAAATAAGGAAGCACGCATATTGGGATGATCTTACTGCTTAGATGCTTTTAGCAACTATCTGCTCTGCACTTATCTGATTACCTAGTGGTTTACCACGAGCACGATAGCCGGTCCAATGGATCCCGATATTCACATGAGACAAGATATATTTTAATGCCCTTTTTAACAATAAACAGGAAGATCAATAATGGGGATCCATGATCTAACCATGGTATTTGTATTCTAAAATTTGTTGTTAATATATAAACGTTTTTTTAGGGGGAGGGCTAAATAAAGTTTTAGTGTTAAACGCGACTCGAAATCGATTCTGTTCAAGGTGGCAAAAATTTTTATCCATCCAAACAAAATATAGAGCTCATATAAACGGTTTCAACTGTTGTTAAGTAAGCTTTCATATGTACCTTCTCTTATCCCCACGTGACATGCTAATCTAACTCAATACATTAACACATGTAATCACATTTTATTTTTATCTATTTGCCTACAAAATAATTTATAGAACATATTGCTTATTTTTTCTTTTCAAAATATTTTTAGCGGAGGGGGGAGAGGGGAGACTCGAACCCGAAACCTTTTATATTATGAAATAGATGACAACCACTAGACATATTCCTTGTTGTCGATATAACATACTACTTAGAGTTGAAGTGTGATTAGTTGTTTTATTTTTAAATATAATTTTAATTAACTTAAGCCAGCTAACATAATAAATTTAAACTAAATATACAGATTTTCAAATTCTTAATAACACAGAAATTTTTCAGCAGTTGACTCCATAATAGCTGATATATAGAAGATGTTAATGACGTTTACATCAACTCACATAAGCTTGGTTCGTCGTATAGGGAAATATGCCTTAGTTTCATCAGTAGGCATTTCAAAATTTACTAGTATTTATTCATAATATTGTATTGACTGATATTCCGGTTTGATTTTTATATATAGTGTTTTTTTTTTAAATAATCCCAAAAATTATTCCAAAAAACCTAAACATACTACAATGTTTGTCGTATAGTAGAGAAGACGTGAAAAGAATGGGAAATTTAGGAGTCAATTTGAAAATTTTAATAATTTATTTTATTAAAAAACTTATTAAACTACGATTTTTAATATCAAAACAAAAAAAACGGGTGTATTGACATTAAAAAATACTTAATAAAAACACCATCCAATCAATACGTTTTAATTATGTTAGATGTTTAATCTGTTTTAAGCATCTTCTAAACCTACTTTTTGGAAGTCCGATGACGGATTTTGGGTTGTTTGAGGCCGTTTTTACAAAACATCTCCATTACATTTTTTGTTTTGTTTTTTTTATAAAACACGCGACATATCTCAAGATGCTATCCCAATGACATATCCTTAAGACTTAAAGAGCGACAACAACAAAAAAACATGAATTATGCTTCTTCACACTATCTCTAATTTGGTTAGGTTGATGCTAATGCTCATGTGTATCTTCACCACTTTTTTCTCATATATCTATACTATAATATAATACAAGAGTATCCTAGAGTAACTTTTTTGTAAAATATTTTCATAATTTCAATATTAACCCTCATGTTATGTTATGCCAAGAATACTCTCACATTACAAAAACAAAATCTATCAATCTAAAATTAAAAACACAAGCTTCCTCGATATCTTAAAAATATAAATAAATCAAAAATCAAAAAACTATTATATTTATAATTCGAATAAATAAAAGATAAAAAATTATTAAAAAATAAAGTAATTTTTATAAATATTTGTTGTAATAAAAATATATTAGATAAAAATGACCGATTATATATATACACATATATGTAAAGGTCGCTAGTAAATATAATAACTAAATACATCTAACATTTCGTGACATCAATTATAATGAAATATACAATCATACTATTATTCACACCAGACACATAGAAATTCTAAATCTTTCCAATTTCCTTGCCTCTATTTTATTTCTTTAGAAAAATAATAATTAAATAAAAATGACAAAATACATTAAAAGACAACATATACATGCATATATATATATATTTGTAGTTTTTATTAAAAATCTTTAGTGCAGTATTTCATTACTGGCTCGGATTCCCACAAGATTTAGCTTAGTATTAATCGGGATCACAAAATATAAATAAAGTAACCACAAACGCCGTTTCCACCTAACGGCAACAAAACCAACCCTCTTCTTCTCCAAAACTCTGTTCAACTTTCTCTGTATATGTAAACAAGAAAAATTTTTCTGGCCATCTTCACAAGGAAGAAGTTTAATGAGAGATTTCGCTCTTTATCTATCCTTCAATCAAACACAATTCTCTTCTTCTCTTTTCTGGTTGTTTGGGAATTGTGTGGTTGCGAACCGGGCCTACCAGCAATCTTAGAAAGTTCCTGTTTTTGGATCGATTTCGTGTTGCATTTCTGGAATTTTGAAGAATCTGCAGCTGAATTATGCATTATTCACGTTAAAATTGTGATTCAGGGTACGTATCTTTTTGTCTCCAGCTTTTCCTTTTCTCAATCTTTCTTCTTCTTTTTTCCTTCTTTTCCTTTCTTCTATCTTTTGTTCGTGGCTCAATGACTAAAGTGATGAGTTTTATCGTTTTATCAAGTGTTTTCAGTTGAATTATGAGAATTTCAGCTGAGTTTTTAACTGCAGATTTGGTGCAGCAGTGGGGAAGAAAAGAAGTGATGAACTGAATCGTCGGATGTGAGATTTTAGCTGAATTTTTGCGGCGATTATCCACAGGAAATTTTCGCCGTGAATGCTCATACCATCTCCCCTGCGTGAACGGATCTGATTTAATTTCACAGCTTTAGGTTTGAATTCTAAATCCAGGTGGAAAGAATTTCGAATTTATTTCCTTTTATCTGGTTGAGATATTCTCCACAATTTAGCTGAATTTTGGCTCACTGCACATGGAATTGCCTCGACCCAGAGCTTTCGAAGCCGAAGGTAAACCAAACATGTCTCCACAAAAAAAACTTCAGGTTTTAATTTGAATACAATATATTATATATGTATATATATTTTTATTTTGTTCATGTTATTATTATGGATTTGTATAGCTGATTGAAAAGTGAACTGTGTTGTATAAACAGGTAGAAAGGCAACCCATGATTTTCTTTCACTGTACTCATCGTCTTCCCCGATCCAACAAGATCCAACACCTCAACATGGTAAAAATATTTGATTTCCTTTCACTCATGCAGAAATCCCATCTGAATTTCTCTTTCAAAATTCATTCCAACAGAAAAGTCGCTGTATTTCTTGGAAGTCGTGAAAACTATTGTTGATCTTCGAACCAACAAATGTTCTTTCTTTATCAACTATTTCTAGTTTTTGTATTTTAATTATTATGTTTCGCGGTGTAAGGAAAAAAAAATAAAGAAAGAAAGAAAACCTGAATCGCAGATTACAAATTGCTAGTTTGGGGGACTGGTAAATATGCATGATTGTGGTTGTGGGTGGGGAAGGGGAAATATGTGATGGGAACCCACGAGTGCCGTAGTTAATGTAACCGTGACCCCATTGGCGTACGTTAGATCTGGGCTCCTTTGTGTTCATGCGTGGGCCATTGCTGTCATAGGCTCATTTCAAATCCAAAAAGGGTGAGGTTAGAACTTAGCTGCTCCGCTCCATTTGGGCATTTTAGACAATTTTTTTTGGTCTCTTCTTTCTTGGGATCAATCCTGTTAGAATGATTGAAATTCGTGGTATTTCATCGGTAGAATCGAACTCCTGTGTTTTTCGAAATAGGCAGTTTGTACCCTGTGTTTTCGAAATAGACAGTTTACCCTCGTGGTATGTGAAAATCGGTAACCCATGTAGTTTGTGAATATATGAAAAATACCTCCTCCAAACCACATGGGGGTAAACTGCATATTTTGTAAATCATATCTAGTAAACTGCCTATTTTGAAAACAAGGGCGTAACTGCTTATTTACAAACTATATGAGGCTATTAGAATGCCTATTAAGGATATCACAAGGGTAAAATATTTATTACAAACTACAAGGTAAGATGCATATATTCGTGTGCAACATGTGTTAAATTGTCACTAGCTCGAAATTTATATTAAAAGTCAGTATAAAATGTACGGGGCAACTGATCGCGTTTCGTCTTGACTGATTAGATCATGCTGCAAGAACACATCAACTTCAGTAAATATTGCTAGGTAGGAAAATGGGATTCATCTGGATTTATAGATTTCTCCATTTGTTAAACACAAATTCTGATGACTAATCAAATTGACACGGGTTTAAAAAATTTCTAAGTTTTTTTCATTCAAGAACACTTTTTGACTCGATCCTATTATCATTTTAACCACCATCACTGTAATTGTAAATGGCAGGTTGCCACCTTGAAACACATGACTTTTTACAACCACTGGAACGAGTCGGGAAGAATGGGACGGAGGAGGAAATCAAAGTTGAAATGCGTGCTGCTGATAAGCTTCCATCGGCAGCAGAGGAGCATCCTCTTCCTGGTGGTATTGGCACATACAGTATCTCTTATTTTAACCAAAGAGGCTTAAATCCAGAAGGAGAAGGGAGTTTGCTTACCATGCAGGCAAGCAGTGCCGCAAGAAATGATGAAAACTCAAACAGCAGTTCTCACACAGGGAGTGGTTTCACGCTGTGGATGAGTCTGCAGTTCAAAAGGGAAAGACAGGGAAGGAGAATTTTTCTGCACAAAGACATGTTGTGCAAGGTGACCATTTACATTTTGAAAATGGGAATGTATTTTAGAAAGCTTATTTCATGCATGCAAATATGGTATTAAAGAACCTTTCTTTAGCCATAGGCAGTCCAAGGTAGACATCATCGTCTTTTTTTGAAAAAAATTCCAATTTTAACTTGGCATTGTATTTTTGTGACCCTCTAAACATTATGAAAAAGGTTGATTAAAAATTTTGCTGCCTTAACCTTGGATGCTAGCTCCGCCCTCGCGCGGTACCTACTCTTGGAATTTTCCTAGCAATCAAAATGTTGTATACAATGCTTGGCTTGAGGTATCAACATTACCATTTCAGTTTTGGGTTGAGATCTTTCCTTTTACAATCAAGCATAGAACCTCCCAAGAAGTGGTGCAGCTATGTGATAAAGAACGGCCATTTATATCTGCCAGATAGCTGCAATTTCATTTTCAAAGTTTCGCTGATCTCGACATTGATATGTTGCGATATATCTCGACTGTAGGATGCATTAGAGAATTTTCTCTAATAATAGCAATAGACTTCTCATGTCTTACGCTTGAAGGTTAAAATATTTTAGCACTTGGCCTAAGCGAATGTCAGGAAATTGCTTCTTTTATCTCTTTGTAGTGCTCATCATAATGAATTTTCAAGCTTGAACCTTCATGGCCTCCATCTCAAAATTGATTTTTGTTTGGCAGAAGCAGGCATGAATATGGTGGGAGGACAGTGGACCCCAGCTTTGGAAAGGCCATCACAATCATCTTCTAGCAATAAGCATAACACCGCAACCTTAGGCTCTTTCTCATCCTCTCAGTCAGTAATTTTTGTTCATCCATTTTCCATCAATTGTAAATGTTTTAGTATATCAAGAAAATATGTTTTTATTTACTTTCCATCTTTTTAAAGTCCACCATGAACTATACTGTTATTTTATAGGCCAGCATCCTCCCAGAAGAACCACAGTTTCATGAGTATGATAAAATCAGCTGAGAATGATCAAGAGGAGCGTGAAGATGACGATGACAGAGAGTTCAGTATGAGAAAGCGCCTTCATCTCAACCAAAATGTCTCTTTTTATTGTGTATATGGTCGCGGACTCCCAATTCCTTGTGTTTGCATTTTGTATGATGATTAGATAAAATTTGGCAGGTAATTTGTCAGTGAAAACTGAAGCAATGACAATAGATCAGAAGCCTAACACACCACGTTCAAAACACTCGGCAACTGAGCAACGCAGGAGAAGCAAGATTAATGACAGGCATGTCTACCTGCCCTCACACATCAAATATAAGCTAGTTTGCAGTCGAGTTTGTATTCATATTTCTAACTCTAGTTTCTATGATAATCTTTCTATGTAATTCAGATTTCAAAATCTGAGGGAGATCGTTCCTAACAGTGACCAGAAGAGAGACAAGGCATCGTTCCTATTAGACGTAGGTGGAGATCATGAAATAAATTTTCTTCTAAAATCAAATATATATGATTCTTGACTTTGAAAATGAAGTTCAGAACATATTTACAGGTTATTGAGTACATTCAGATCTTGCAAGAAAAAGTAAACAAATATGAGAGTTCATACAGTGTCTTGAACCACGAACCATCCAAGATCATCCAAAGAGTAAGGTTATGTTATTATTTTGTTTTTTTCTTCTTCTATACAAAATTTTCTGCAAATCCGGATGATGAATATAATCATGCTTAAGGTATGTAGCATTTGCAGTCAAAATGATTCACATTGCTTATAGCTGGAATGCGTAATACGCTTTTTCGATGCTCTTATCATTTGCAACCAAACTTAATTAGTTACTAATTTCGTTTTACTCATAAACAGAGGAACTGCCATATGAGTGAAGGTGTTATCGATCATTCACAATGGGCGAACACTAGTTCAGGTCCAGCATCAGCATTAGCTGCGAGGTTTGATGAGAAAAAAATTCGAGTCTCCCCTTTTATTCCAATCAACGAACAAAATTTAGTTGAATCGGACACAAGCACTGCTACAACATTCAAAGAAAAGGGTCAGCAACCTGAACTAGCTTCTAAGGCAGCACCAGTGCATCCACTAATGCAGCCAAGCATCTTCGATTTAGGCAGAACTAGCGCTGTAGCTTCCCCATTCTCACCGCAACAAGCATCGGATATGAATAAAACCACATCATGGCTCCCATCTCATGTTCTTCAGAACAGATCATGTACAGATTACTGTACCAGAGATAAGCTCAAAGACCAGAAGTGGCCATTGAAAGTGGTACTATTAGCATCTCAAGTGCCTATTCACAGAGGTGAGACTCTTGGTTCTGATACTGTGGCTTTCTATGATTTGGTGATTAGTTCATTGAGTTTGTTGTATCGAACAGGCTGTTGAGTACACTTACGCTAGCGTTACAAGAATCGGGAATCGATCTATCTCAGGCCAGCATCTCGGTGCATATTGATCTGGGAAAAGAGATCTAATGGTGCTAATTCTTCCTCATCCACTGCCAAGGTTAGGTGCTTGGGCACCTATAGCAACAACTACTATCTTATCCTACTTCTTTTACTCTCTTTTCAAACCATGAACTTCGGAATTCTTGCACTTTTTGCAGCAGGATGACGTTCCCCGAGAGGCAAGTATGGGGGATGAATATGGCCAAGCTCTAAAGAGACTTAAAACTATCTGATCTGAACTGAATCCTAATGTAAGTGTAACAGTACGGTGATATTCTTTTTTATTTTCATTTATTTCCTTTTTTCATCTTAACAGAGAACCTCCCAACTGATATAAGGAGCTGGTGTACATGTATTTTTGTGATTCTATATTTTTTTTTCCCAGGAGTCTTGGGGATGCACAGATTCTCCAATCACAGAATTCATCATTATATATTTATTATTATTATTATCTATTTTGTAACATTGACCAACCCAACTTTCTGTTTCAATTTCCAACTATGAAGTTCCCTAGATTTATTTACTAAGCCCTTCTTTCAGCATTATAAATGCATATTAAGTTATACATATTCAATGAACTACTGTTGTGATTAGTCATTTATGTATTTATTAAAGAGGCCCTCTCTGATGACATTATCAACTATCCATATGAAACATTCTCATGTAAATATTCCACATGGATGTGGAATTGTGGATGCTCCTCCTCCTTTTTGATTAGGCATTTTGCCTTCTCTCTATCGGTGAGTGCTAAAGCCCTTGCGGCGTCTGCTCATAATTGGAGATAAAAGCCTTTCGATGATATTAATCTGCATATCCGAATGTTAGGCAGTGCCTCTGGGCCAACAACATTAGGGATGGCAACGGTCGGGTTTGGGACGGGTTTGGCCAATACCAGGCCCACCCCCCGGCTCAAGAAAAAAAAATCAGGACCCGCCCCGCCAGGACCC